>RJWJ010022342.1:0-26980 GCA_004363605.1 Indri indri | reverse complement strand
TCCAAAAGTGAGGAAAATATCAAAGAATATTAAAGGAAAGCAGAATAAAGGAATTAATGAAGATAAAAGCAGAAATAAATAAGTTGGAAAATAGTGAAAAAAGGCACTAAGAAAGAAAGCAAAAGAAGGAAAAAAAGATCATCTTCTCCTTTAAAAACATTAATAAAATGGACAATCCTCTAGTTAATTTATTTTTTAAGTAAACAGAAAGTACAAATACACAAAATAAACACAACAAAGGAAACGTAACCATTGAAATAAAGGATTTTTAAACATCTATATAATTAAATTGTCACAATTCTATGCAAATACGAATATGACAGTGGTCCCATAAGATTATAATACCATATTTTTACTGTACCTTTTCTATGTTTAGATACAGAAATATCACCATTGTGTTACAACTACTACATTATTCAATACAATAACATGCTATACAGGTTTGTAGCCTAGGAGCAATAGAATATGCCATACACCATAGGCATGTAGCAGTCTATACCATTTAGATTGGTATACGTGTACTCTGCGATGTTCACACAATGCCAAAATCACCCAATGATGCATTTCTCAGAACTTATCCCTGTCATTAAGTGACACGTGACTTATAGTATTTAAAAACCTTGATGAAATGGATAACTTTGGTCAAAATAAAAAGTTGAGACACAAATTCAAACAGATCAATTATTGAACAAGAAACTGAGTTTTCAAAAAGCTACTATTCAAAACGGCCCCAGTCCCAGATGGTTTTACAGTGGAATACTACCAAACAATTAAAAATCAGATATTGTTCCAGATCAAAGAAAAGAAAGGAAAGTCATTCAGATTTTGTGTCAAATATAAAATATTTATTGATATAAAATCTAAGAATTATATCAAAAGAAAGCTTTATATTATTTTCACTTACGAAAATTAATATAAAAATCATAAGCGAAATATTAAAAACAGAATCTCATGTCATATTGAAAGAAATCATGTCACAATCAAATAAGAGTTCATTCTTGGAATACAAAATGATTCAATATGAGGAGATAAATTAATATAATTAAACACAGAAATAGGTCAAAAGGGAAAGATCATATAACCATCTCTAACAATGGCATGAAAGCATTTGTAAAAATTCAACATTTACTTTTATCATACATGCACACACACATACACATTTATTCACTAAGAATCAATTAAACATTCATCTTATTCAATAGGGAAATGCCAAGGCATTTCCACTGATGTAAGAAACAACACAAAGTTGCCCACTATTGCCCCCGCTATTTAACATGATACTGGAAGAATTAGCCAATGGAATTAGACAAGATAAAGCAACTAGGAGGTAAAACTAGATCTAATTTCAGATTACAGCTTTGTATATTAGGAAAACTCAAGAGAATCAATAAAAAAACTACTATGAAATCAGAGAATGTGGTAAATTAGCAGGATATAAAATTAACAGATGGAAATCAAGAGCCTCCATACAAATAAACATGAAACTGTCATGAGATACAAAGGGAGAGAAGGCTCCAGTGTAAACAGATAAGCTACTTAAACATACTCTTAGCAAGAAATATGCAAAATTTACATAAGAAAACTTTTAAACGCTACAGAAGGCAAATTAAGTATACTTAAATAAATATCCCCTTCTCTTATGTGTAGGCGCAACATCCACGGAGAGACCAAGCTCTCACAAAGAAGCACACAGATAAATCCGGGGTGGAGAACAATCCTAAGAACGATTGCCTCTTCTCTTCAGTACTCGCATACCCAGCCAGAAGTGGAGCTAAACTGCTAAGCTTGCACCATTATCTGCATGGATCCTACTCTAAGGCCTTCCTTTTTAACTCCAGCCAATACCACTTGCTCCCTTTTCTGGTCTCTTAGAAGAATAGCCATGTACCCAGTGCTGTATGTAATTAGTAATGACACGGGCCGACATTTATCTAGTGGTTGCTACCTGGCAAGGTGTGCGTGGCTGCACAGGGGTTATCTCCTTGAATCCTCATAACAAATTTAGGCATCTCAGCAACATTAGGTCAAATTGGGGGAACTGGGATTTGAGCTCAGGATACCAGAGTCCAGGGCCCAGGCTCCTAGACAGAAAGCCACGCTGTCATCACCGTGTGTTAGATTCAACCTGATTTTCTCTCCTTCAAGAAAGCAGTTCAGCATACGAAGAAGTGATGCTTTCAGGGATTGCATTGACTCCACTCCAATTCATAAAAAAACAAAAATCATTCACAAATTTTAGGCCTTCAATTATTATTACTAAGAAATTATTTGCAACAAATCTCACAACTTGTGACACAAGTGTGCAATAATACTGTGGTTGAGAGCTGTGCTCCGAATATGCTTATTCTCCAACATGCTTTTAAAAATTTTTTCTACATTTAATTAAGCACTTAAGTTTTCTAATTTCTTTCTTTCATGAATGTCAAATGTCCCCAGTAAATTATGATCTCCTTGAGGGGAAGAACCAACTCCTGTGATTTTTTTTTTAAACTCTCCAAAATAGCCAGAATATGCCAGGTACACAGAAATCAATTCTATTCTCTGAATAGAACTGTATTAGCAATGAAATAATAGTAATAAGAACAGGTATATTAGCATGGGGCTTTCCTATTTATAAACCCTTCCATGTCGGGCTGCTTCTGAAGCTACACAGAAAAGAACCAGAGGCCCCCGGTCCAAGAGAGATATATTTGCTGTGATAGAGCTGGCTTTTTTGTCCTATGTCTCCTCAGAAAACACACAGCTGGAGAAGTTTTCTAGAACTGTGAGTATAAAATTAGAAGCACCTAATGACATAGCTAGATTTGTTCTGTTTTAGCTAAATGCCCTAGTGCATTCCAACAGGGTGCCTGTGTTTTTCTAAAAAAAAGATTGTGGCACATCACCCAGACCTAGCTCTATTAACACGTAAATGAAATTATGAAACCAATTCTGTATACTAAGAACGCAAATGCTTACCTGGCAATATAATGCAACTTTAAAAAAAGATAACTGATGCAAATTTTTCAGTGTGGATTTCTAAGATGAAAACAAAGTAATATCTACCAAGCTGGACAAAGTTTAAAAAGCTTGAGCAGGGGAAAATAAAAAACAAAAACTCAGGCTTAAGTGTGGTATGATGCAGGATACTCTGTAAGCTTAAAAGATAAGGAGAAAAGAAGACACTGGTATATGCAACATCTAGAATAAGTTTCACAAAGAAGGGGTCATGGTCTTGTCTTTTAGATCTGAGCAATGTACCTTCTTTCTTGGTGCCTCCCAGCAGGGAGGTTACGAGCATGAGATTTGGAGCCAGACAGACCTGTCTATGGGCACTCGGTAAATGTTAGCTACCATTCATACTGTGGGGGGAAGGCCTTTCAAAGGTCCCCTCCCCATACCCTTTTCCTCTAGTGATGAAGTCGCCACAGGGTGGACACTGGCCCTTATCTTCCTAATGGACAGAAAGCACTCTGTGATCTGTGACCGCTCTTCCCTTGCATGCTCCTTGGTGGGTGAATACACTGCCCAGAGAGCTGGCCCTGCCCTCTCTCTGCAGTGCGGAGGAGTTGAGTCCAAAGCCCGTTCGGCAGACAAACTATCTAGCCCTCCTACTTCTCTATTTCTTGCATGTCACTAGTAAGAGAATTTCAGATCCCAAGTCCTGAAGGAAGGCAGTGCTAATTAGGCTTCAAGCTCAGGCACTAAGGGAAAAAGGGAGAAATGCATTGGATGGGTCACTGTCATACCATTTAATAACATCAGAATCCTCGTATGACCCAAATTCATTGTGGTGGTGGTTGTTATTTTATTATTATTGACTTTGAAGTGGGGAAGGTCAATTGCATGGCCCTACAAAAGTTTCCAATTGTCCTACACATCAAGAGAAGATACTCACCTGTGCCTTAAGTCCTATAGGACCCACACATCTTACCTTCTGGCTTATCTCTTCTATTATTTAAGCTGTTCTTTGTTGAGTATCAGGTATGACAAAATGTACAAATGGAGAAGTAGAGAAGTAGGAGGGCTATTTGCAGAACAGGCTCTGCAGACATCCACCTTTTTTGTACGTCCACTCTTTTTATTTTAATATATTAGTCTTTAATATTCATCCTGAAATTAATTATCTCTATTTATATAGGATGAAATAGACAATCAGAGAGGTTAAGTAACTTGTCAAAAACCACACAGCTCATGAGTGGGAGACAGATCTGAAATCCAGATGTTTGATACCAGTGAATGTACTTCACATTAATGTCCCTTACTTTACCATTCCCACCATAAACGTTTTAAGCAACTTGGTTTGGGTGTAGCAAAGTCGTAACATGTAACCAAAATGTTTGTACCCCATAATATCCTGAAATAAAAGAAATTAAAAAGAAAGAACTTCGGTTGCATGAGTTTGGTAAAAATGATATCAAGCCCATGAGTTCAATGTCCATGTATACCTAAAGCTCCCGCATCTGTTTATCCAGTCCCCCTCTCCAAACCACCACCAGGGCATATTATCCCCTGCCCCCAGCTCAATAAAAAGGTTTCTCTGACCTGTACCGTTTCCTCAAGCCTAAATATGTGTCAGATATGTTTAGAGGAAGTAATGATGTCTTCATGTGAAAAGCAGAACTTCTGAATTTTCAGAGCAGGCCTCAAATGGGGCACCAGTCACCCAGCTGCCACCTCCTGTCACTTGGTGTTCACCAGCAAACCTCACCAAAACACAAGTTTCAGCTTTAGGAGACATACAGCTCTCTCCTCGCTGAGATCCTGGGCTCGCTGGGAATTGGCAGTGCTTAAACCTCAGGCCTATTATTTTTTTCACTTCAGAAAAGAGGAAAAAACATCCGGATACCTTAGTATGATATTGGAAAAGGCTCCTTTTACCTTTGGCAATTTCTCCAACAGTTAGAAAGAGCATCTGTTGTTTGTGGTGTTAGTAATACCTCTGGCCCTCTCAGCATCTTGAGAAAGCCAGAAATAAAAATACGAGCTGTGGCTGAGCAGAAGGAAGAATGGCATACTTGGGGAGCAAGATAAATGATAAGACACTGCGTGTTGTGAATCGCTGTTGCAGTCTGAAAGGATCAGAGCTGGGCCTTTACTTCAAAGAACAGTTCCAGGCTGGTGAGTTTGACTCCATTTTGTCAGAACGTTTCTTTAACAATTCCCTTTCAGCCACCATTGTAAAGAGTCATCTTCTGACCTCGGGTCTCTCAGTTGAATACAAATCTTACAGGGAAATGCCAAAGACTATGCAAGCTTTCATCAGCTAATAGGGATTCTTTTTAACCAGAATGATTTCATCATAAAGCTTGTTATGAGTTCGTTAAAAAGTAAAGCAGAATCCCCAAGAAGTCTCTATCCGTACGGCACACACATCTTGGTTGTCCCTGAAATGGATTGTACAGTGGCTTCCATGTACTTTCCAGCAAATTAAATAATCACCCAGAGCAAAAAAGACTCAAAGTTGTCAGGTGAGTTCAGTGAACACGCAAGAAACTTGATCTCAATACTAGGTAATACCAGGCTCCTCCAGTGAGTCTGAAGATGGAGAAAAAAATGGTTTGAAAAACATCTTCGGCCTGACCACAGGACATGGCCCCGCTGCCCAGAATGCCCTTCCCTTCCTTCTTCACCAGGGTAACCCTTACTCATCCGCTAAGAGTCAGCCAAGGCCTCATCTCCAAGGCCGTGTGGGATGCCCTCTCTTCTGCGTTCCCATGCAGCACTGTGCTTGCCTTTAGCACAACACCACACCACACTACAATCACCAGTCTGTCTGTGTCCTCCATCTGCTCATTAGGATACAAGGGAAACTGTGACTCTTTTCTCTGTATCAGAGGTGCCCGGCTGAAAGCCTGCTCATAGGTATTGAATAAATATTT
Source organism: Indri indri (assembly GCA_004363605.1). Taxonomy (NCBI): domain Eukaryota; kingdom Metazoa; phylum Chordata; class Mammalia; order Primates; family Indriidae; genus Indri; species Indri indri. The sequence continues at coordinate 21,119 of RJWJ010022342.1, read as the reverse complement.
CTCGAATGAATAAATGGAATAGATGAATGAATGAATGAATAAGTGAATGAACAAAGGATTAGCACAGCGTTGAGATATAGGTTTGGAATTCTGCTCTGGTCTAGATAAGCCCAAATGGCAGTGGGCCTATCTGCAGCAGGAACAGTAGCCCAAGATAATGATTTCCATTTACCATTTTTACCATATAAGGATATAAATTCCACCTCTATTCCCAAAATTCCAATATACCTGCCCACCTACTCCCAAAACTTCAGCATAACCTGTCCCTCCTCCTTCACTGACTTATCTAGACATAAGCTCTATACCTAAGACACCAGGTCTACCCAAATCAAGGTGCCCTGAAAAGTTCCACTTCCCTCTGGGCAAAACTCACCCGACATCACAAGTTCCACAGCTTCATCCAACAGGACCCAAAGGACCAAACCATCCAAAAAAACCTTCCACTTCAGGAAACCAGGAGATAGAGGGCAGACAGAATGAGGACTGGGAATATCTCAAATAACCAAACCCCGGAAGCACTCCTCAAGCCCCCAAGGCAGAATGGACCACTGGACTGGAACAACAAAGGTGAGAAGCAGGTTCTGGGACAAATTGCAACCATCCCTTGGCTTCAGAACTTGAACGCAAATCTCAATTGCAACAATTTCCATACCTTTGTGTGCTATTTGCCTAACACACTGAAGGCTTTCTTGCTTTTTATTTCTCCCGAAGTTCCCCATGGTATAGTTTTACCCATGCCACATAGACTGCAAGGGAGATACGGGGCGGGGGAAGGAAGACGGAGGATGAACCACCACCACTGAATGAGAGCATTTGGGACACAGTGGCTCTGTTCAAAGATGTAACAATGCCAGTAACTCAAACCCAGAGGTCACCAATAAACAATTTAAACCTACAGCCTAAATCCCACAACTAATAAGCCAGCTGTCAAATCACTCAGCTGAGGCTGGCCCAAAGGAGAAAGTTTCTGCTGGAAGAAGGAACACAAAACAAGTCTTGCTAATCATCCAGCAGTTGAGGGATTTAGAATCATTACTGCCCTTGCCAATGTGCTGGGGGCTCATAAAACTGTGTCAAGATAATCTCGGTCTGTGTATTTTACCCACATATGCCATCAAACCACTAAGATATACAATAAGAGGCAAGAGGTACTTTTCAATCTGACTGAATGAGGTTAAGAGGATTCATTTGACCCATATCCACCAAAAGAGACTGAATTCAGGAAAAGTCAGTTTTACCTACATTTTACATTTTTACTGCCTTTGAGCAATTCTTACAGGTACATGTTAATAAGTAAAAGAAAGTATGTTCAGAGGTAAAAAGAAAACAGATTCAGAAAGCATCCTTCCACTTTGGAGTTATTACAATTTAATGGAAGTTTTTTTATTTTTTTTAACTGCAGTACTTGAGGCAAGTCCATACACAGCATGGTAATATTCTCAAATCACACAGCAGAGATTTCAGAAAATATCCCTTGTGCTCAAATAAAGCCATCACCATATCCTAATGCAGCATAACGACACACAATACAGCCATGCACATGATATTAAACAAACTGGGTCATTGCAATCACTCACCCAATGCTCAGATGAAAAGACCATTATCATCAAGTTGCTGGGGAGGAGATGGAATCAATTTCCCAGGATCCAACCCATGAGCAGCGGGTATGTTAAACAAAGAAAAGAAACTACCCAGGACTGGCAGGGATGGTTAATAGGCACTCTAGGGATCATTGTCTCCTCCCTCCCGTCTGAAAGCTGATAAAAATCAACCGCAGGACTTGGCCATGCACTGTGCCCAGAAACACTCCCAGGGCCTGTCTTCTGCATTGGTTTCCTGGCATGTGAGCACTGCCTTTGCTCTGCTGATTGCCAACAAAACAGCTATCTGCATGTTTATTGAGTGATGTATAATTTCAAAGAAGAGCTCAGTTATTATGATGCTCAATTTGTTCCCTTTCCAAACATTAATATGTCCTTGTTCACATCTATTTCAATTTTCTGAAGATGTTCTCTACAGGTTGATAGAGAATGGTGGAAGAAGATCTGGATGGCAATAAGGTAAGGATGAGAGGAGTTGGTAGGAACTATAAAATGGGGTTCAAATAGAACCTTCACAACCATGTGGCTTTAAAACAATTTATATTTTTATGCATTAAAAACTTCCTTATCAAAAGAGGTTAATGGGTACAAACATACAATTAGATAGAAGGAATAAGTTTTAATGTTTGATAGCAGAGTAGCGTGACTATAGTTAGCACCAATGCATTGTATATTTCAAAATAACTAGAAAAGAGGACTTTAATTGTTCCCAGCACATAAAAATAACACCCAATGTGATAGATACCCTAAATATCCTGACTTGGTCATTACACATTCTATGCATATAACAAAATAGCAATGTTTCCTATAAGTATGTATAAATATGATATAGCAATAAAAATCATAAAATGAACTTTCTTACCTATAATCCCAGTTAATATAGATATAAATTACCCTTTTCTCCCAAACAGGTATGTTTTTGCTCAAACCTGTAGCCTGAAAGATAGAAAATGCTGTGATGGGGGCCTGGGTATCAGGAGGAGTTGAGCAGCTCCTCCAAATGTCCTAACCACATTGGGTCATCATGTTCCAGGTCCCACTCAGGCCTGAGAAACTATCTCTCATTCACTGAAGGACATAAGAGACTGCAGTGGATGCCCAAATGCCAGTTTACCAATTTACAACTAGAAATACTAGCCAACACAGACCAGAACATTTGTGTTCAATATTCACCTTATCATATGCCCCTGGTACTGACAACAGCTCTTCTCCTCAGGATGAGGGAATTAGTCCTCATCCATTATTCTCTTTTCCCCTTTCCTGTTCCTGAGGGTTATCACTGAAATACAACTCTGGGGGCATTAACAGCCTTCCACAGGCACATAAGTGATGACTACTAATTGAGTAGAAGAGGTGCAATTAGTTATCGAACTCCCCAAATCTAGTATTTTTTTCTGACTAGAAAGCAAAGGTTGTTGAGAAAGCTTCTTATTTTAATCACAGAATCATATGATGTTAAAGTAGAAGAGACACTAGAAAGTATCAAGGCCAAATCCCTTATTCATTCATTCATTTACAAAATATTTATTGAACACCTAATATGTGCTGGGCATGGGTTTAGACAATTTCAGATAGAGGACTGAAGAAAACAGACAAGGATCTCTGGCCTAATAGAGATTACATTCTGTTGGGAAAAGACACAAAACAAACGTAATAAATAAGTAAACTGTTGAGAATGTTAGAAAGTGACAAATGCTTTAGAAAAAAAAGAAAAAGTAGAACAAAGTAAAAGAAGTAGCAAGCATGTGGGTAGAGAGGTGGTACAATTTTGACTAGAATACTCGAGAAAGACTTAATTGGAAAGGTAACATTTGAACAAAAGCTTGAAGAAGATGAAGAAATTAACCCTGTAGACATCTTCGAGAAGAGCATTTCAAACAGAAGAAAAAGATAGAACAGATAGTGCAAAGACCCTAAGACAGGAGTGAGTCCAGAAGGTTCAAGAAACATTGAGAAAGCCAGTATGGCTGGATGAGCATGGTGAGAAACAGAGGGAGTGGGAGGTGATGAGTTCAGAGGAATCATGGGAAACGAGATCAAATAGAAAAGTTCTATAGACAAAGATGTTGGCTTCTACCACGAGTGAAATGGGGTGTCTATAGTTTTAAGCAAGAAAGCACAATGACTGAATTCCTCCCATTTGAGTAGAATTACTCTGGCTGCTCTACTGAGAGTAGACTATGGAAGTGGGGACACCAGTTAGGAAGCTAATGCAAGAATCCAGTTAGAAGGACAGGAGACTGACCGGAGTATATGTTAGGGAGGCAGTAAGGGTGGTAGAATTCTGAACCCTATTGAGGAAAGACCTGATAAAAGTAGCTGATGGATGGATGGATGTGAGAGAGTCAAGGAGGATTCCAAGGTTTCTGGCCTGAGCAACTGTGAGAAGAGAGTTGCCATTGATGCTCTTTTTTCAAGATGCCCTTCAGCCCTCAAATATAAGAGGCAACTAGGGAGTATTCTCTGTTACCTGAACCTTTCTTTAGGAGAATTGGGGGAAGCTAAGGTGGAAAAGAGGAGGAGGGTATATAGTTCCTCTGCTCCATGTAGATTTTGCTTCTGAATCCCCTAATCATAAGTTCCCTAACCTTGTAGTCTTCCAGGAAATGGCCATCCTTTCCCAACAATAATGAAATGGATTTTCAGCTTCAGGACGTCCCTGGCCCTTGATTCAGAAACACTCACCCTTCTGGGTTGGATGAAGGTCCCTCCAGTCTTGGTGGCCTTTGCAGTCTACCAGGGCAATGCTCGGAAGTGTGAAGTCACCAATAGTACTGTCACCTCAGCCAGGAATGGGTCTTAGTGCCTATTCCAAATTTCCAAATGGTTTGGTGTTCTTTTTTTTTTTTTTTTTTTTTTTTTTTTTTTTTTTTTTTTTTTTACATTATGGCCGTGAATCCCAGGGAAACACAAGGCTATTCATGTTGTCACTGCAGCCTGAGCCTGCATGGGGGCTTTTCTAGCAATGAGTCTTTGAGACACTTGTGAACTAACTACAACCTGCGTATCATGGTCTCCATCACAATGGCTGTGGTTTAGCCAAACCTGCCTGGTTTAAACAAAGTCATATGTAATGACTGATATTTAAAGCAAAGCCACTCTGGTTGAAGCATGGGTAGGGGACAGTCCTATCCCTTGCCCTCCTTCCCCCACCACCACCCTTTCCCAATCACTATGTCCACTGAAGTGTCCTCTAAGTAGGCACTGAGGAGAATTAGATTCTCTAGATCAACAGTCCCCAACCTTTTTGGCACCAGGGACCGATTTCATGGAAGACAATATTTCCATGGACTAGGGTGGGAGGGCAGATGGTTTCGGGATGATTCAAGCACATGACATTTATTGCACAGTCAAACCTCTCTGCTAATGATAATCTGTATTTGCAGCCACTCCCCAGTGCTAGCATCACCACCTCAGTTCCACCAGAGATCATCGGGCATTAGATTCTCATAAGGAGCACACAACCTAGATCCCTCGTGTGCGCAGTTTTCAGTAGAGTTTGCGCTCCTGTGAGAATCTAATGCCATTGCTGGTCTGACAGGGGGCAAAGCTTATGCAGTGATGCAAACAATGGGGAATGGCTGTAAATACAGATGAAGCTTCGCTAGCTTGCCTGCCACTCACCTCTTGATGTGTGGCACCACATGGGCACCAGTCTGCGGCCTGGGGGTTGGGGTCTGCAGCTCTAGAACACAGTTTAAAAACCAATGGACTATTGCTTTCTGCAAGAACAGACCATACAGAGGTAGACAGATTTCATTCCCTATCTTTTGGTCAGGCTTCAGAAACTTAATCGGCCAATTGCCATGTTTCTGAGTAACAGGTAAGTGAACCCAAGCTCTCCATCACAGCAATACAGGCATCGCCTGCGAGAGCAGGTGGACAGATTCCAGTGAAAAGCCATGTAAACTATCTAACAACACCCTTATTTCATTTCCTTCTAGAATATGCCTCTCGGGGGGCATGTTTCAGCCAAAGTTCAAAAGATTCCTTTTTCTTTTTAAGGCTGAAAGAGAACTCCAAGAAAACCTTCTACTTTCTGACCTTGCTCTTTCTACAAGAGGCTCATCAAAGTTCCTCACCATTCTCTCCACTATAAAAATTTATTTCTCTGATGGCATATGCAGGGCTGGGACTGCAGGAATGATACCTGACAGCTGAGGAGTCCAGCCCGGCAACTAGACTAGGGTTGCCTTTTTGCACACCCAGTAGCCAAGACACGGGGCTCAAGACCTTGTCCCAGAATCACCTCTCCTGGTACCTCCTTTAAAGACTAGGCAACCTCACTAATCCTCAAAAGACTTTGATTTGAATTCTCTTCCCTTCTGAACTGCTGCATGTGGTTGATGAGAGTGAGCAGCCCTCTTTCCACATCTGGGCTCTCATGTGCCAGCTGAGCCTTGAAGCAAACTTGCCCATGGTGAGAGACTCACCAATGTTTCATGAAAGCTGTCTCTTCAGCTTCTGACTCTAACTTATTTTGCTATAGGAGCTCAAAATCAATCCAAATTATCTTCCCCTTTATTATCTTAATTTTCTCTTGTGCCACCCTGTACCTTTACAGAAATGTCCCTCCTTTCTATCCTGCCTGAGAAGGAGGGTAGGAGGGAAGGTCTTCATGAATATCATTTCATGAAAACAGGCCCAGTAGAAGATGAGCTTGGGCTGCTAGGACCCCCATCCAAACCTATACTTAGACCCACCCAAGGGCTACCTGCAACAGCTGCATACAGATGAGGAAACCGACCTCCATCTCATCACCAACAGCTTTGCCCAAGATCACAATGGTCATTAGTGAAAAAGCTGGCATCAGAACTTATGTATCTTAATTCCCTATCTAAAGGGCATAAACTCTCTGAAAAAGATTTTTCAAAGATCAAAACATCTTATTGTTAAGATAAGATGGATTATACTTTGAAAAATTAAGTATAATCCATGACAAATGATATACTTATTGCAGGGGGAAAAAACGCTTGTTCTACAGAGATTCTTTTTTCAGCCTGCCAGTGACTAAGTTTCATCCTTTCTTATGAATTAGCTAAAAGACACATCCCTACACCCTAAAATGCATTAGCCATAAAAGTAGGAAAGGAGTGGGCTGAGTGTCTGACAGAATCTCTCCTAAACCCTAAACCACACAGGTGAGGGGATGGATGGGCTCTGTGTGCCTGTAGAGCAAAAACAAAAATAGCACATTTACAGGGCTTATGTAACAGCTTCTCAGAGGTTAAAAACTGCTTCCAGTGGCATTTTCTGAACTCTTATAGTCAGCTCAGCTACTGTGGCTATGGTTTTTACTTATGAGGGTCCTCAGAAAAGACTCAGTTATTATTCTTTGTACTTCAGAGCTAAATTATCTTGCAGTGCACACAAGTCAGCCAGGCTGTTTTCCACCAAATTGTGAACAATCGCTTCCCACAGTAATTGTTCTGTGAATTCCCCTGTCTGCATAGACAATGGGTCCCAGCTTTGACTCTTATGCATAAATGTGGCAGTTACTCTTACAATACACCAGCTCTCTGGCTGGAAGTCAGGAAGGCACTAATATCCAGGGTATCATGCTGCCCAGATTCAGGAAAGAAAAGTGACAGCTTGAAATTACAGCAGAATGAAGTGTAGAGAAACTGAATTGGTACAGGCCTTTTAATGGAAGGCATCCTACAGATCTCTGTACTTTAATTTATTTCTTAGAGAAGGCATGGATGAGGAGGGGGCTGAAAGTGGAAGAAAAGTGGGACATGATGAGGATTGAAAGACACAGGTCCTGTTTTGTTTTGTTCTGTTTTGTTTTATTCTGTTTTGTTTTGTATGGTATTAATCCATGGAACAACAAAATTTCTGGACTCTAAGGATGACAAAAATTATTTACCATCAAATTATATGACCACTTGCTTACCTAGTGAGATTCCTTTTATGCAAAGCCAGTATTAGACTTGCTGCTATTTTTTTAAATTTATTTCAGAATATTATGGGGTAAAAACGTTTTGGTTACATAAATTGCTTTTGTACCATTTAAGTCAAACTGTGCTCATCCCCCAGATAGTGTGTATTATACCTGTATTCACCTGTTAGGCGTGAATTTACCCATCCCCTCCTCCCCGCCCCACATCTGCTTGATTTCTGATGAATGTTATTTCCGTATGTGCACATAAGTGTTGATCAATTAGTTCCAATTTAATGGTGAGTACACGTGGTGCTTGTTTTTTTTTTTTTTTTCTTTTGATACTTCACTTAGAAGAATGGTCTCCAGTTCCATCCAGGATAACACAAGAGGTATTAGTTCACCATATTTTATGGCCAAGTAGTACTCCATGGTATACATATACCACATTTTATTAATCCACTCATGTATTGATGGGTACCTGGGTTGTTTCCACATCTTTGCAATCATGAATTGTGCTGCTATGAACATTCAAGTGCAGGTGCCTTTTTTTTAGACTTGCTTTTAAGCAAGAACAATAATACAGTGCCAGCAACACATTGCGATTTATAGTCCACAGCTCCGCTCACTCTGATCCTTTGCCCTTTGACCAAAAGCACCAACCACTTTCCACTCACCTTTTTCTGTCTCCAGGAAGTTCAAGTTTTGCATTATCTGAAATCTGCATAATAGACTTTGATATGTACAGACTCCAAAAAGGCATATGCTCCTCCCAGCATCTCCGTCAAGTTGTATCTGTTTCTGCTCACCACTGTATCTCCTACACATAGTATGTGCTCAACAAAAATTTGTTGAAAGGATAAATGAACTACACCTTTCTATGTGCCCCGTGTAACAGAACGGGCGCTGTCTTCTTGGACTCCATGTCAGTGTCTGACCTTTTCTGCAACTCACCAAGGCCACTTTGGCAGTAGTGGTTTGAGTGAGCACCAGATCAAGACAATTTAGTCAAGAGGTCTGCACTGCTGTGGTAGGAAATGGTTAGGGAGTTCCCTTCCAGTTAATTTCAGATTGTCAAACTGATATATTGATGAGGCAAGTAAATTCGCTGAGACGGAAAACATCCCATAACCTGCAGTATTCGAACCTGGGCAGGGAGACTCCAGTGAATTTCTAGTTCATCACTTTAACCACTCAGTATCAACTCACCAAGGCCATTTTGAATCTCACACTTGTCCCTCAAAGTGCAGCAAACACACTATGTCAGTGTCACCTGAATATTCTGAATGAACTTCAGCTCTAGCCCATATCTGTCTATATCAGGAAGTCTCTGCTGCTCACGCCAGATCAAGGTGACTTCTCTCCTCTGATCTTACCATGCACATCACTCAACGGTCACCTATTTGGTCTCATTTGATTATACAGATTTTCAGACGTTTTCCAATTACATTATAAATACCTTGCAGAAAAGGACTGCATTTTATATTTCCCTTATATCCTAATCAATGTACAAGCTGTAGCAGGAATTCGGTAGCTTTTTGCAGACATGAATCAATGAGAATGCATCCTATTTCAATATTCCTGTTAGAGTTTTTAAATGCTTAATAGGACTTTGAGTTCTAAGTAACAGTACTTGATAGAGCCTTAAAAGCAGGAAAAAAATTGTCCTCTGGCTCATCTTAACAGTTGTATGGTCTAGTTAAAATGATACTTGTGAAAAACATCGCTAGTCAATATATATCAACGTAAACTCAGGGACTAAAAGAAATCAGGTTGCACACAAGAAAAATTAACAAATATCAGAAAGGTGGCCCTCAAAATGGGTTTGTATTTCTACCCGACTAACAGATCCATCAGGTATTAGGCACTGATATGTAGAGGAAGAAATGGTCTTTTACTGTCAATGCTTTACTCTCTGGTTACGTACAAATTACCTAGAGGATGCATTTATGTCTCTTCCATTCAAAGCTCCTAAAAGGTGCCATCATCACTATCATCAACAACAACATCAAATTCTCCACTCTTCCTGGTACGGGGCTGGGAGATGCAAAAAGAGAACTAGGAAACCCTGATTCCTGAGCCCTTGAGAGGTCACAAGGACAGGCCTGCTGGTGGGGACATTCCTTACGGAGATATACAAATAGCCAAACCTAAACCAAAGTCTATCTCAGGACTGAAACATGGGGCACAGGGTCATGGAGTGGTTTAAAGGAAATAGTACTGATAGGAAACATGCCTTCTAATTCCAGCTTTGCCACTAACCAGTTGAGGGACAATATGCAAGTCACTTAGAAGCCCTGGCCTCATTTTCTTAATTTTTAAAATGTGAGAATTTGGACTATATAATCTCTATGGTCTCTCCAAGTTCTAAAATTTAAACAGAGGTCAGTTCTTTACCGGGTGCCACTCCAGGGCCACCCTTAACAGAAGAATGTAATGATGGGAGCCCACACAGTAGACAGAGACACACATCTGGGTCCAAATTGTGGCTCCACCACTCGCTAACTTGGGCATGTTGTTAATCTTAAGAAGTCTCAGTCTACTAAAATGTAAAATGAGTCCAGTGATATTTTTATAGGGACATTACAAGGATTAAAAGAAATAATGTTACCTAGGGCATACTTAGCACTCAATAAATACAAGCATTATTGTGATTATTTTCCCCTCTTGTGTTGAATGCATAAAGCGGACTGTCAGGATCTTTTAACAGTGAACATACAAGAGTTTGTTAGACTCAGAGGAAATTGGAAAGAATCTGAGATTCCTGGATGTCTGATCCCTCAGGAGGAACAAGAATTTGCCTGATGGCAGCTCAGGGGCAAAGTGTGGGGACAATTTGTTATGACATTGAGCCTCCCCATATTTCCTCTGAGATATTCAACATCAAGATCTAGACATGACGTGCCTTATACCAGCTTTTCACGCAACACGAATCAAGGAACACCAAAAGTCCCCACTTCCTAGAATATCTCCTCAGCAGTCGCCATGGTGTTTGACATTCCACTAGCAGAGACTTGCTTCTGGGATAAAGGCTCAAAAATATCCTCTTCAGACTTCTTTTAAAATACAAATTCTTTGGAAAGTAATAATAAGTAAGCTGTTTGCAATTAAGCAGACAAGACATTACAGGAATGAGCAGTTATCGGGAGAAAGAACAAAGTGAGCTGCAATGATAAACTTTTTCTAACTTCACAGTTCTGACAATCACTGTACCTGGATGGAGGTGCCGTGTGTAGAAAGCATGTCCCATTGGAGTGATTGGTGCCCAAGGACCCTTCACACACAATATCCTCCACTTTCCACCTGACTGGTTCTCAATAGCCAGCCTGCTTGTTTCCATAACTATTGTAGAAGTGCCTACCTGACCTTCTTCATGGAACCCACACAGCTTTCTGGATACCTGGTGCGGGCTCTGTGCCATCTGCTGACATGGCAGATCCGGCATCACCTGCCAGGCCTCTCCAAAGAAAGTGGGAAAGGTCAAGGGTGTTGGCAGAGACGGGAGGCTGATGACTGAGCACAGAGGGCTAAATACTCATCAGAGGATTCTGAATACCACAGCTGATTAGAAAAGGCCAAAAATTCCTCCACTAAAAGAGCACAGTTTATAACTCTAATAATTTATACATGGGCTCACTTTCCCTGAATAATTACAGATTATTATCCAGCTAATTACAGTACGTGGTATTAAAAGATCTGAAATTCATTACTCCAATCTAGGAAATTACTTTGGCACGTGTTTTGAAAAGAAAAATGTTAGAAAAGAAGTTCCAGTCTTGCCGGGGTGATAAACTGCAGTGGTTTCATGCTCTTTTCCCAGCGTGAGACAGGTTTATATTGTCATATAACCTACAAATGTCCTAAAATGTTAATTTCAGCATCTCAGTCCCAAATGACTCTTCTCTTTAAATAGAGTTGCCAAATTTAGCAAATAAAAACACAGGGTGCTCAATTAAATTTGAATTCTAGTTACACAATAAATAATTTTAATGTAAGTATGTCCCAAATATTGCATGAGACATAATTATACTAAAATCTGTATCTGAAATTCAAATTTAACTTGGAGCCCTGTATTTTATCTGACAATTCTGTCCCCAAGGGAGATCTGAAATAGCAAGTAATGCTGAGAAGAGACAGTAAAAGTATAAGTTCAATGAACAGTATCCCAATGTCAAATGCTGGGGGATCAAACTTCATAGAAAAGTATGGATCTCCAACAGAACAATGTTCAACATTGGGAGGAAAATTCCCAAATATGAGCCTTCAGTTCCAAGTCAAAATGACAAAATGGTGAACTATTCCTTTCCCATGTGGATCTGTTCTTCCTGCAGGGAGACATTGCCTGTCTCCACCAAGAATATTTTCCATCAATATTCAACAAAGGGGGAAATGCAAAAAAAGTATGTACTGCACTCTCTTGACATGGGATCCCACATCCACTTCCCACACCCACCCCACCCCACCCACTGATTCTTTCCTGGACGATATCCCTGTCCATTTAAATAAATGACCATCTCCAGCCCTCCCACTATTTTGGTAGGAACAGAAATCAACATGCTAATGTTGAGAGAGAAATAGTGAGGGGTTGGGCGGGCGCGGTGGCTCACGCCTGTAATCCTAGCACTCTGGGAGGCCGAGGCGGGAGGATCGCTCGAGGTCAGGAGTTCGAGACCAGCCTGAACAAGAGTGAGACCCCGTCTCTACTAAAAATAGAAAGAAATTATCTGGACAAATAAAAATATATGTAGAAAAAATTAGCCGGGCATGGTGGCGCATGCCTGTGGTCCCAGCTACTTGTGAGGCTGAGGCAGCAGGATTTCTTAAGTCCAGGAGTTTGAGGTTGCTGTGAGCTAGGCTGACGCCACAGCACTCACTCTAGCCTGGACAACAGAGCAAGACTCTGTCTCAAAAAAAAAAAAAAAAAAAAAAAAAAAAAAAAAAAAAAGAAAGAAAGAAAAGAAATAGTGAGGTGTTAAGGGATAGAGAAGGTAGAAAAAGCATTTTCTAATTAATAAAGATAAAAGTATCAGTACCTCATTTTTTATTCCAAAATGACTTTAAACATTTCTGAGCATAAGACATAGTGCTGACTAACACACTTGAAAAGAAACATAGTCTAATTAAGGACAAAACTGTGTGGTACTGATCACAAGGAGAGTAAAATTCAAAGAACATCAGTGTGGGTTGTTTGTAATCCAGGTAGTGTGAAGATCCCTTCATTCAATAAATATTTAGCAAGTGCCTACTGCTGTGCTAGCCACTGCACCAAGCACTGGGGTTGGAGCAGTGAACGAGACAGGCAAGATCCTGCTCTCGAGAGGCTTATATGCAAGGGCTAGGGCTGGGGAGGATGGGGAGGACAGAAAATGTAGAAAATAAATAATAAAAGGACATATAAAATAACAAGATTATTTTAGGCAGTGGCAAGGGCTTTGAAGGCAATAAAACAGAATGATATAATCAGGGGTGGGGGACACTAGGGATATAGATAAGACTGACTCATAATATCCAGCGGTTTTCCAAAGATATCTCTAAGTTCAAGGTTCAAGATGGGGGTACCTCACATTGTCTAAGTCACCTCTACCCCAGGTTTGCAGAATTCGTTCAGTTTAGAGACTGACTCGCCTAATGGTCCTGTCCCTTTTCCATGTTGAGTGCCAATGAAGACATGGAATACAGTCTCTCTCTCTCTCTCTCTCTCTCTCTCTCTCTCTCTCTCTCTCTCCCCCCCCACCACACACACACACACACACACACACACACACACACACACACAGCCTTTGTGTGTGTAGCAGAGTTAACTGAAGGTTTGTGGGAGGGATATAAAGAGAGTTCATTTCACCACAACACAAAAACCTAAAATTGAAATTAGACATCCCCATTCTGAACCCTCCTGGGGCATATTCTGTCACATTGCTCTTCCCTTCTTGGCTTCCCCATTCCAGTGATGTTCTCTTCATATCTAATGATAAGCTTTTTCTGCCTTTTGTTGTTTTACTCCTTAGTAAACCATCACCTCAGAGTCTCACTTTTTGTTCAAGCACCTTATCATGCTATTTCCCTAAACAGACAATTTCCTCCTTAATAGAAATTCTGGTGCCAGCTGTTAAGGTAATAATTTATTTCAACTTAGCTACATGTAATAGTCAGAAATCTATACTTTTCTCTGTTGTCCTGGGTGTATGAATTGTTACACCAGGAATTAATTTTGTGATAACTGAAAGTTTGAATAAAACCATGACACAGTCTTCTTGCAGTCAGTTTTCCAGATCCATTTTATATCCCAAAGACCACGTGCCTCTGCACAATAGGCCTCCAATAAATGTTTGATGAATTTAATTTAGTGCAATATAACCTACATGAGCACCATGCTGAGAGCAGAGCAGACATAAGACAGTGAGCTAACACTCACGAAAGAGCTCGTTTATTAACAATAATTTGCTAACAGCCACACTTAGAAGCAGATTATTTTTTATGCTGTTTCTTGATCTTATCATTAAAACATACCCATAAGGTACCTTTTGAAGCAAGCTCAGGTAAGACATTTCTCTGTCCTCTAAAATTTCACATTTAAAAATATATCTACAGATTTTCTCAAAGGAAACAGGTAACGGAGATGATCAAGCCAGTATTGGCTAGGTTTACCCATTACTCATGTCTTAGCAATGCATAAAAATTACTTATTACTAACAATCTCAATATATATTTATTGTTTAATGATCAAATCATGGTAATTAGTATATTCATCACCTCATTTATTTCTTTGTTATGAGAACATCTCTTCTAGCTATTTGAAATATACAATTTATTATTATTAACTATAGTCACCCTTCTGTGCATAGAGTACCAGAACTTATTTTTCCTATCGAACTATAACATTGTATCCATCAACCAACCTCCCTCCATCTACTCCCTATTCTCCCCAGTCTCTGGTAACCTGAAACATCACATAATACCGCATAAATATGTACAATTATTATGTGTCAACAAAAAATATGAAAAAATTACTTTAACTCTACAAAGGTGGCCAGCATCCCAATTGCCCTAGAATTTTCTGATTTTCTTTATGATTCTTTCTTGCCTTTGTAGAATTAGTTTGGCCTTTGAAATAATCTTTAAAAAACTGTTGCCCATCCAGAAAATTGTTTTCTAGTGTATATTGACTCCAGGAGATACTTCTACTAGAACCTTTAACTCCAACCTGGTCATACATAGTCCAATCTCTGAGCTATCAATTACCATGTATTCACTGGACTTTGTGTCAACTACCTTTGACCCCCAGAGATGGTAACTCCCAAAATCTTTATATATACTTCCATTCTAGCACTATGACATTATACTGTAACTACTTATTGCTAGCTTCTCTCATTGGATTTTGAGCTTTCTGAAGGTATACACAATATTTTATTCAATTTTTTAGCTCTAGCACCTAACACACTGCTTGAAAAAAATGTGTTTTAGCTGCTTAACAAATGTTTACTGATTAAATCACTCTCTTCCCACCCTAGAGCTAGTAACCTTTGGAAGAGATGGGAAAACCATGGAATTGCATTGAAAAGAAGATTAAGTAAAACTTTTGAATTTTTACTTAATGTCTATTGCATAAAATACAATTTAAGTACTATACTCTGTGAATCTACTCCAATCTAATATCCAAATTAGAATCCATGGTACTCTACTTAACATATGAATTGCCTAATTTATCAGAGCAAAGTAATTTTTTAACTTTTAGAATTTACCATGGTAAAATGAGTGATTCAGTACTAAGGGTTCGCTTAGTTTTTCCTTGGTCCTTCGGAGCTCCAAGACATTCTCTCTAACAAATGAGCAGAGCTGGAGACACGAAAAGCAAGAAAGCTGACAGTGTATATCTTTGATCCACCTGCACATCCTCTTTATGAAAATATGTCTAAGTCCCAGAAAATCTGAAAGGCAAAAGGGGAACTCTTAATGAAAGACCCTCACCCTCTTCTAGAACTCGAAAACTTTTAGAAGGAAAGGAGGACTCAGACCAGAGCTATCAGGTGGACAGAGACATGTAGGACATTGTGCATTGTTTAAGCACAATGATACTATTTCAAGCCCTTTTTTTAGAGGAGGAGAGAAATTCTTAAGAATCTAGGAACAAATCACCAGTAAAGAGCAGGTATTAATTTATTAGATGCACTTAAAAATAGTCAGCAGATGAATTTATTTGGAGAGGTACCCGTGTTCAAAAAAAATAGTTGAAGATGAGTAAAAATTACTAAAATCATCAAAGGACCATTAAGAACCCAGTCTACTTCGGACATGACTGCATCCCTTCCTCTTCCTTGCCCATCCAAATAACACCCACTAGTCCAGTTCCAGTTCAAGTTTTACCTCTTCCATCTGAACCCCTTCAACATTCATCTGATGTGATGGAAAGATCATTAGTTTTAGATTCAACAAGCCTGAGTTATTATCCCAGCTCCCTCATTTCACTTTAAAGTTAGACTTTCAGAGTCTGTACACATCCTGGTACAGTACCAGTGCTCCTTTTATCTAATTTAGTGGGTGAACTTGATGTTCTTAGAACACTTCTCCACCTGCAAATAAGAACACCAAGTTTGTGTCTTTGGGCAACCTACCTCTCTGAGTGTTAGTTTCCTTGCCTGTTAAATAGGAATAATTATATATGCCTCAAAAGTATTTTGTTTATGTTTAAATAGGATAGCTCATGAAAAGTGCCTGGCATATAGTAACTCTCAATAAAAACACACTGATTTGATCAAAATGATTGGTTTCTTGATTTCGTGATTAGAAAACCTGTTCCTCCTAGAAAGGAGCTATAAAACTTCCCAGTCTGATGACTCTGTTTTTTCCCAGATTTCTAAATCTCTCACAGATTTAATTGTCAAAGTATTTTCTGACAACTCCTTATCTACCTGTCTCTGAGATTCCCCCATAAAATACTATGAAGGAATAAAATCAACACAAACCAACTCTGACCTGTGCTCAGACATTTATCAATTCCTCCATAGAAGAATAAGAATGCATTTAGATTGCTGCAGGTGTTGAAATGCTCTTTTCCTAAGTGGCTGCCCAATGGCTGGAGGAGCCTACCCTTCTGCTTGACAAAAGAATGAGACCCCAGGTGTGAAGGAGATGCTTCACACATAATACCTGAAGCTCAAACTCACTTTAGGCATGCATTTGTAAGGGTTTCCTCCAGGTCATCCAAACGCTGGTATTCACATCAGCTTTGTTCTTACTTCAATAGCAAAGAGCAATTCTATAAATACAAAGTACAGAGTGGCCCCAAAAAGTAACAAAACAAGCTTAATTACAATGGCTCTAATTTTTTACCTATTTATTTTGAAATAATTTTAGACATATAGAAGAGCTGCAAAAATAGTAGAGAATTCCAATATGCCCTTCACCCAGCTTCCTCTAACATTAACATCTTGCATAATCATAGTAAAATGTTCAAAATGAAGAAATTAACATCAGTATCATACTATTAGCTAAACCACAAACTATTCAGATGTCACCAGCTTTTCACTAATGTCCTCTCTCTCCTCCGGGATCTAACCCAGGAACCACTTTGTGTTTACTTGTTAACCTTATTAACCTCCTCCATTCTGTAACTGTAACTGCTCTTCAGTTTTCACAACCTTGACACTCTTGAGGAGTACTAGTACTGCTCAAGTGTTCCTAGCATATCCCTCAGTTTTGGTTTGTCTGATGGCTACTCCTGATTCGATTGAGGTTCCCTGTGTTTGGGAAGAACACCACAGAGGGGACGGGCATCTTCTGATGAAGCACATGATGCCAAGATGAGTCGTTACTGGTGATATTCAATTTGATCACTTTGTTAAGATGGAGTACACTCAGATTTTCTACTATGATGAAAATTTATTTGTAATTAATAAATATTTCCCTTTGTCCTGAATAAATATTATGCAAACATCTTGCTTGTCTGCCAATGTTAGCAACCATCAGTGGATCCTGCCTGCAGCAATTATTAGAACTATGATGTTCTAAGTGTGATTTTCTGTGTCTCTCATCCTTTCTACATCTATTAATTGCAATTGTTTTGTAAGGAAGAATTGTCCCTTTATTTTATACTCAATCATCAGTGTGCACTTATAAATATTTATCTTATTCTTTGAGTTAATATCCACTGCTGTTGTTGTTTATTTTGTTACTCAAATTGTCCCAGTTACGTCCTTTGCAGGCTCTTTGGGGTTGGCTCTTGTGGCCTTTTAACATATCCTCATCTTTTTATTATTTATTTTATGTTATATTATATTATTTTTAGCACTTACTTTCTGGCACCACTGATGCTCCAGGCTCAACTACTTCTAGACAGGGACCCCAATTTTTCTCCAATTACTTAATGTAACTTAACATTCTTAGATTAGTGGCACTTTAACACTTACCCCTTCCAAATCTAGTTGTTCCTTCCAGTTTAACCATATAGCACTTTGTATCTATTTCTATTAGAAAATATCTCAAAATAGGTATTGGAACAGTTTACTTACATTTCTGTCTCTCCATCTAGATGCCTCAAGGTCTGGAACTTTCACTTATACTTTTATTCAAAGGATATTTCTTGAGCACTTGCTATCCTATGGAGATACAATGAGGAATGAGATAGACCCAGTATCAGCCCAACTTCCTGATCCAAGGCCTGAAACAGTAAGCAGCAGTACATTCTCTGAGTAGATATTGGAAGAACCACCAGTGGACATGACTGCAGTGGAGATCGCCTACAATTACTCTGCCCATATTTTGGCAAAAAGAAGAACCACCAGGGGACATGACTGCAGTGGAGATCGCCTACAATTACTCTGCCCATATTTTGGCAAAAAGGAAATCACTCCAGTGTATGACTCAAGGTCCTTATTGACCATATTCTGAAAATCCATGGAAAACTACTATTGTCATCTCTTTTCCTATTACCATCTCTCAGGGATTTATTATCCATTGAGAGAATTGTTTGCTTAGCAAGTAAGTGCTGAGTATATGCAGACTATAATTCAAGTGGTGACTCCCTAGAGACAGTATTATTTTATGAGCCCTTTCCCCGAGGCACCCTGACTTTCATTATTCAAGAAAATCAGAAAATGTCTTGGTAAGAGCAATAATGGACTATATCTGTTCATGTTTCTGTATAATCACTATGCTGGGTCCATACAAAGCATAGTGTTTGTATATTTCAAACCGGACAGATCCAAAATTAAGTACATAACTGGGAAAATTAACTTCCCTTCAAAAGTACAACAAAACTTCTCTACCTCAGAAGAGAAATTTGCTGCAGAAGTTATACATAAAACAAATAATCAAACAACCTTATGGATTTTTTTCTGTCAAACCAAGTTACAGAGGATCATCACACCAAGGCCTAGAGGAAGTTATTTTTTATGAAGGGAAATATGTAAACTTTAAATGCAGCAGACTTCCAAACTCCTACCATTTTAGTCTTCATCACAAGAAACAAAATTAAATCTGACTTATAATGTCATCACTAAATACTTCCAGGGTTCCTATACTTTAAAATCGGTTTTAAATTACATGCAGTGTACCCAAGACTAGTAACAGAGAATACCCTGCCAATTTATGAAATAAAATAGTAATTATACTTCAGTTCTAGTTAATGTGTGTAAGGATGATGCCGCACCATCTTTGTGAAGTGATTACTTCCCTTCAAGGAAATAATATGTATGAACTCAATGAAGTTTCTCTACCAGTGACACAGATTTGCTTAAGGTAAAACTTCATTTGGACAAACAAGCTATTTTTCAGCACAGCACAAAGGCCAAGGTGGGTGGAGCACTTGAGCTCGGGAGTTTGAGACCAGCCTAAGCAACAGCGAGACCTTGTCTCCACTAAAAATAGAAGTTAACCAGGCATTATGTATCAAAAATCTACTTTATGTGCTTGCTAAAAATGCATAATCTTAGGCCCTACCCCATACCCAAATGAATTTATACTTTTAGAAAGGTAATCTCATTGCATACCAAAATTTGAGAACCACTAAAATATAAACAAAAGTCTAATAACTCTCATTTTTATTCAAAATGTGTGAGTGTGCGGGTATAGAGACAAGAAATGATGCTGACAAATCATTCAAAACACCAAAGAAATTATTATTCATTTACATAATGTGGTAACAGCTGCTCTGATAACACCATGGTGGAATCACTGGTATTAGACTCATTCTCCTGATATAAACAACTATGACACCAGACAAAATATATAAGACAACTGTCCTCACGCGTTAGATAACAAGAAGCACAGGATCAAGTCCTTGAGAGAAGAGAAATTCCAGTTAAACCCATATTCACCTTGTATTTCTACCTTGAAGCACTTTCCAGAACAAACAACCACCACAGAAAAATGACCTTTATGAGATAGAGACCGAGAAGAGAGTAGCTGTCCCACTGAATTAAAAAAGAAGGCATCAGAGTTCATTCCTGCTGAGGTGACTAGATTTTGTGGGACAAGGTATTAGAATTGAAAAAGCTTTGTAAAATAAGGACCTCAGAACAGTGTGTGGAGGTTTCCCCCAGGTCCTTGGCTAAAAGCTTGGCTGTGCATGTGCAGAATGAAATTCCACAAGCCTAGCAGAGAGAGGTTCTTGAGGGAGTGAGGGCAGAATAGAGATACCAAAGGTTGAAAAGTGCTTGGATATATTGGCTGAGCTGGTATGGAGAGACTTCTCTGAGTATCTAGAGCATTCATCTGGGACCCCAGAAAGGTCATTCCTTAAGAATAAAGACCACATGCTAGGATAAGGGTTATGCCCTAGGACTAAGGACCAAACAAAAATAAACTCACCCTAACAAATCCTAAAGACACGCCTGACAGAATCAAGAAGTTCCTCCAGTAATTTAATAGCCTGCCAGAACAGTAGTCAACATCCTTTAAAAGAAGACAACATTATCCAGACTCCTTTCAATATATTATCCACAATGTGCACCACACAATAAAAACTACTAGACATGTAAAGTGATTCATAATCAAGGGAAATAGAAGTCAAAAGAAAAAGAACCAAAGTAAACCAAGATATTGGAATTAGAAAGCAAGAAGTTTAAAGCAACTATTAGTAACATGTGCAAGGATTTAAATAAAAATGTAAGTACAATGAGTTAACAGATAATCTAAACAAATAGAAACTATTTTTAAAGTATCAAATAGAAATTTACAAATTGAAAATTATATTTGAATTAAAAAATTTACCAAATGAGCTTAAAGCAGAGTAGACCATGCAGAATGAAGGGTAAATAAACCTGAAAATAAATCAATACAAATTCTCCACACTGACAGAGAAGGAACAAAGATTTTTTTAAATTAACAGAGCCTCAATTATGTTTGGAAAAACATGCAGTGTCTAACATACCTGTAATTGGAATCTCTGAAGGAGAGGAGAAAGAAAATGGGGTAGGAAAGTTATTTGAAGAAATTATGATTAGAAATACCACAAATCTGATAAAATAAATCGACCTATAGATCCAAAAAGTTTGCCAAACTTCAAGCCAAATAAATGTGAAGAAAAATCAACATGAACACACCATAGCCAAGTTGTTGAAAACCAAAAATAAAGAGAAATCTTCAAAGCAGTCAGAGAAAAATGGTACACTATATATAGAGGAACAATGACAATAAAGACA
>RJWJ010022341.1:0-26952 GCA_004363605.1 Indri indri | reverse complement strand
GGGGCTGGTGGTTGGAAAGGCAGGTGGGGGCCCTCGAAGAGCCTTAAATCACACAGACCCATGGACATGTATGTCCAGCGGGCAAAGAGAGGACTCTTGATTCCCTGACCTGGGATTAAATCCTGACCCTGGCTGTGTGGCCTTGTGCAAGGCCTCTCGTCTGCCCCTGCGGATGGAAAGCGCTGTGATAAGATCCATCAAGGGGGTCAAAGGTTGGGGTCGTGTGTGCAGAGGCCGAGACACAGGTTGCTCAGCTGTCCCTAGCAGTGTGTATGCACCTTATTTGCCAAGACCCTCCCACCTGGGATCAGGCCCAGCCAGCTGTCCTGGGAACTCCCGGGCGTGGATAGTGACACGCTGGGGCCAGGGGAAGGACAGGCTGGCTTAGCCGGTCCAGCTACTGCTGGGATGGGCACGCAGACTGCTGGGAAGCTCCTTTCCACCATCCCCTGCAGTGGGCGTGGGGCAGGGGTGGTGGGGACCATAACAAGGACGCCTGGTGTCGAGTGCCCGCTGTGAGCCAGGCCTGCGCCCAGGCTTTGTTCACATTATCTCTTTAACTCTCAACACATCAGGTACCCTACTCCTATGTCGCAGATGAGGAAACCACCGGCCCGGCTTGCATAGGTGAGAAGAGCTTTCGAGGCCACGGCCATCTACTCCGGAGCCTGAGTTCCTTCCAGTCTTCATCGAACCGAAGTTTCCTTACCTGCTGTCAGGCTCATGAGAAAGTGGAGGCAGGGCCCGGGCTCACTGCGTCTACTGATTCTGGTGCCTTCCAAGCTTGCGGTCAAGGTGGTACCCGAGGGGACGTCCTGCAAGTCAGCCTCTCACACCTTATGCTCTAGTAGTTGCCTATTTCAGGTCTCCATACTTTTGCATATGCTGTTCCCTCTGCCTGGAATGTTCCCATTCCTCTCCGTCTCCCTGGCAAATTCCTATTCATCCATGAAAACTGAGATTAACATAGAAGCTGTCCGTAACTTTGCCCTGGGCGGCACCAATCCCTTGCCCCCTGGACCACCTGTGCCCCCCTAACATCCTTCCATCAGGCTCCCTTTCCGCTGGGCTGTGAGTACATGGAGGCTTCTCTGTCCCCTCAGCTACAAGGTGAATAGTCTAAGAGTGAGGACTGCTCTTGTCTCCCTCTGGACCCTCAGCCCTTACTGCAGGGCCCAGCAGGTGGAGACGCTCAGGAAAACCTGGGGGACCTGAGCCTGTTGGATTTGGACAGCTGGGTGATGTTTGCTGAGCCCTGCTCTGGCAGCACTGTTCTGCAAACCTCTCACACACTTAGTCCTCATGACACCCTTATGAGGGGAGTTATTATTTCCTCTTCACCGAAGAGGAAACTGAGGTTCAGAGAGTAACCAGCTCAAAGCCTCACAGTTAGGAAGTAGCAAAGCCAGGGCCTGTCTAACGCTGAAGTCTGCAGTCCTAACTCATAGACGCTTATTTCCCAAACCAACATGAGATGATTCAAACTGGTACTTGGATGAACTTTCTTTTTAATAATTGAGTATTCATTAGAAAAAGATACTGTATCAAACTCATGTGTTCTTGGTGAACCTTTATTCTTATACTTTCACTATTTATCTTTAGTCTTAAGACTATATTTACTGGTTCATTTAAAAACTTTTAAAATAGTTGTGTGTTTATGTTCATGTGGATTAGAAAAAAACATAACTTATGCATTATACCCATGATCTTTGGCTGTAATATAATTTCCTTTGAAAAATTAAGTAAAACTAATAGCAATTGATTTAAATAAAAATTTCAAGCATGAACAGTAAAGTATTGAAATAACCATGATAGCGATACCAGAATGAGGGGGAACTCCTGCCCAGGTCCCATGGGAAGAAGTGGGGGAGATGGAGCTGGGCCCAAAATGGGATTGAAGGCTTTCCTGGTACCAGCTTTCACTTTTTCATCTGTCCATTCTCCACCCAGCAGCCAGAGTGACCTCAAAAAATGTGAACCAGATCCCGTTCCTTTCTCGTGAACTCCCCCTCCCACCCCTGCAATGGCGGCCATTGCGTGTAAGCAAAAGGAGACTTCCCAAGGCCAAGAAGGCCCTGTGTGACCTGGCGGGCTCACTGTTCCAACTTCACTCTCTCCTTCCTCACCGGCCCTTAGGCAGGAACCAAGTTGGATCATTCTTTTTCCAGATCTTCACGAAAATGTTTCTTTCTCCGTCTTCTCCCCACAGAGGCTGTCTGCCCAACCCTGACCACCCAACTAGAAGAAGTTCTAAGAACTCAAAATCACTTCACCCTGGTTAATTGACACGAACAGCACCTCTAACATCATCTAGGTTTTTTTTCTTCCTTTCTTTTTTTAACTCGTGTATTTTTTTTTGTTATCTTAGAGCAAATACTCTTTCTTGTCACTGCTGTGTCCTCAGAATGGTGTCTGGTGCATAGTAGGTGTTCAATAAATATTTGTTGGACACATATGTGTGGAGGGGCCTGGAGAATGGGCTTAAGCTCAGAAATCCATAACTGGGAGGTGAGCTTCTCCGAAAACAGCTGAGATATGTGAGCTCCTCCAGCTGAACAGGCCAGGCAGCTGAAACCAAAAATGCAGATGGGATTAGTCACCCTTCGAGCCTGGTAACGCTGGCACCAAACACACTCCCCATCCAAACACATCGCAACACTGTGGGCCGCCGTTGCCAGGGCCCCGGGGCAGCTCTGGCATCTGGGAGCAGCAGCTGAGCAGGGTGGGCACAGAATGAGGTGGGCCAAGGGCCACAAATAGCGTTACCCGGACCACGGACAGGCAGTGGCGAGGGAAATGGGAGGCTTCTGAGGACAAAGTGAACCTTGAGAAAAGTCGTCTTGAAGAATGAGCTCAAAGCTGTTGAAAAATAAAAATTCCACTCATAAACCAAAGCAGACCACTAGGTTGTGAAATCAATTTCCGTGACACTTTGTGTGCTCGAAAGGGGAAATTCTCTACTTTCATTCTTTTTTGTTTTATAACAGCTTCATTGGAATAGGATTCACATGCCATATAATTTGCCCATGTAAAATGTATGCTTGGATGGTTTTCAGTGTATTCACAGTTGTGCAACCATCACCAGAATTAGTTTGAGAAAATTTTCATCCCCCCCAAAGAAACCCCCTACCTGTTTGTAGTCACTGCCCGATTGCCGGGTCGACTCCAGTCTGGGAAACCACTGATCCACTTTCTGTCTCTATAGATTTGTTGATTCTGGACATGCTATATACATGAAATTATACAACATGTGACCTTGTGTACATATATGTACAATATGTAACCTTCGTACACCTCATGTAACATACCCCAGGTCCGTCCATGTTGTAGCAGGTAGGAGTACTTCATTCCTTTTTATGGCCAAATAATATTCCACTGTTGCATGGATAAGCCACATTTTATTTATTCATTCTCTGGTTGGTGGATGTTTGGGTTGTTTCCATTTTTTTGGCCGTTATGAATAATGCTGCTATGAACATTCATGTACAAGTTTTTGTGTATTTTCATTTCTCTTGAGTATATGTCTTAAGAGTGGAATCTATTTTCTTTTAAAGGGAAAAAAATCCCCCAAGTAAAAATATGTATAGTGTGGGGTGGATTTAAAATGTCAGTTGTAGCTGCTGTAGGACAAGTGAACTTCTTGAGTGTGGCAGCTACAGCTGTGCCTGGCACATACTAGAAGCTCAATGGGTATTTTTGAATAAATGCCCAAATTCTTACTCATCCCAGGGTCCCCAGTGAAGCGACCCAGGGGTGGAAGGGTGACAAAAATGAGTCTCTATCCATTCATTCATTCATTCATTCAATAAATATAGTAGCACACAGTAGATACCTCTGTGCCACTTGAATTTAATCAACTGTTTTGAGTTTCCTAGAGAAGGATGGAGAAGCCTCACGCACCCGCTATGTGTAAGGGACTCGGTCTAGAGGGGAAAACACAGACAAGGCAACCCAGCGCCATGACACAAGAGGGGCAACAGGGACTCTTTTCTGTTCCCTCTCACTTTCGGTATTTCCTTCTTGAGCCAGTGGCGTTTCCCTTAAATTCCCGGTATGAGATGCCTCTTGTCCCAGGGCAGAAGCGCGGTGGGAAGACAAGCTCCATCTTCAGGAGCACCGTGGTCTGCCCTTACAGCCCTGTCCTGGGGCGCCCTGCTCCTATCTTTTTGTCTCATGTCGAGGACCTATTGTATCCTGAGCATCTTGTCCGTTGCCTTTTCTCTTGCTGACATTTTTCACGTATTTCCACTATGCCCTCGAGTACATCCAGGCTGTGCTGGGCGCCTCCAGTTCAGAGACGAACAGAGACAGTCGCTGTCTATGTGGCCCTCCCAGCCTGGTGGGCAAGACGGAGGGTCCACACGCAGCCCAGAGCGGTGAGAGGACTCACGGGGGACGTTGGCACTGCCCTTGGGGGGCGCCTGTCTGAGAATACACGATCCTCTGTTTTGCTAATTTGTCAAGTACATTCTGACATCAGTTCCCTGGTATGCTTTCTGTTCTTAGAGTTTTAATGTGTATCTTTATTTTTCTTTTCTTTTTCTTTTTTTTTTTTTTGAGACAGAGTCTCACTCTCTTGCCTGGGGCGAGTGCCGTGGCGTCAGCCTAGCTCACAGCAACCTCAAACTCCTGGGCTTGAGCGATCCTACTGCCTCAGCCTCCCGAGTAGCTGGGACTACAGGCATGCGCCACCATACCCGGCTAATTTTTTCTATATATATATTTTTAGCTGTCCAATTAATTTCTTTCTATTTTTAGTAGAGACGGGGTCTCGCTCTTGCTCAGGCTGGGCTCGAACTCCTGAGCTCAGAACGATCCGCCCGTCTAGGCCTCCCAGAGTGCTAGTGTGTCTTTATTTTTAAAGAAGATTTTCACTTGTCCATTCATAACATTTATTGAGTTCCTACTATGTCCCAAGTGCTCAGAGGGACACAGATGCAAGGAAAACTTTATCGTGGCCCTAGAGAGCTCAAAGTCTAGCCAGACAGTAAGACAAGTAAATAAACAGAGAACCCTGTCTTTGTGTTGTGCTCGGGGACTGTACCGGAGAATCATTATTTTTATTCTATCACACATATAATTTTCTCATTTAGAATCTATAAATGCACATATACATTGTTTTAGTCACATATCATAAATATATTCTCTTCGCATCTGGCTTATATGTAATCTCATATATTATTTTTGCTTTTTAATATGACACTTACACTTTTTATATCCAAAATAAAATACTTTTTGTATCAAAACAAGATATTTTATATCTTTCCACTGTTCACCTTTGAGCTTCTTCTTTTTAACAAAATATTTTATCTTTTTAGAAAAGGTGCTTTTATCTTGTGATTTAAGTAGTAGCGCATTTTCAGTGGAGAAAATATAGAAAAAATAACATATAGATAAAAACCCCTCATGCTCTCACGCTACCCAGAGACAGGGGTTATTCGCCATCTTTCTTCCAGGCCGTGCTTCACGTTACGTATATTCTTATTAGGGCACATTTGTCTCATGCGGTGTTTGAGTCTAATGGCACCGGCGGGGGGCCAGGCGTCCCAGCAGGAGGAAGCGTCTTGGTAACACATCTCCTTTCCCAGAGGAAGCCTCACTTTTCTTCCTCTCTGGGTCACTAGCTTACCCCGCGGTGGTCACTAGACACAAGAGCCCAGGGCACTGACCAGCCAGTGGTGAGAGGGCTTCTGGGAGGGCCTGGGACCAGGGTTCTGAGGCTGAGCCCAAGGTCGGGAGCCTGCCTGGGGGGTGGGGGTGGGGCAAGGGAACCACTGGCGGGGAGGAGGGCCCGCCCCGCCACAGCAAAGGCTCTAAATAAGGGCCCTGGATCTGCTGTGTCAGGTGACACCTGAGAACCCACGTGGCCCATGTCCTCTGCCAGAGTCGCTGGACAGCGGAGGTGGGTACAAACCGGCCGAAACTTACCACCTGCCCCTTTACCAGCGCCCCTCAACAGCCTCTCTGAGGACAGGAACTCAGAGGGGAAGAAAAGGTACACGAAACACTAAACCTGGCCTGCGACATAGAAGTCCTGGTTCTCTTTAGCAGGTCACTGATTTTTCACCAAGGTAGAAAAGAAAGAACAACCATGAGAGGGTTGGTGCCGTGAATACACTCACAGAACCCTCAGGACAGCTCTAGGAGGTGGAGTCACCATCCCCATCGCAGCAAGGGGGAAACTGAGGCCGGGAGAGGTGGAGCGACTTGTCCATGGTCACACAGGGCTGGGGCGGCTCCCTGTGCTCCCCTTCCCCTGCCCTGGGCTGTCCTGGGCCCCACGTGTGGCTTCCTTCCCCCCAGGCACTGAGCACACTGCCCGGCTGATTCCTCCAGCCCCCAGACCCTACCTTTTCCATCACCGTGCTGGCAGGAAACCCGGGCTCCTCGTCCCAGCGTCCCAGCAGCCCCAGCCTGGCCCTCACATGTAAATATTTATCTAGCGAATGAATAAACACAGAGCGGAGGCCTGCGGCTAACACCAGGCCGGGGCAGGGTCCTCCGTCCCGGGTTTTCCACGTGCACAGCAGTGGGGCTAGGGGGCCGGTGCAGGGCCCTGCCGTAAGTGCAGTGGTTCCACACACGGACTCTGGAGCCTTCTCAGCTGTGTGGCCTTGGACAAGTTACTGCCCCTCTCTGTGCCCGTCTCCTCCTCTGTGAATCAGTGGTGTGGTAAATAGTCTACACATCATCGTTAATGCAACAGCGCCAGCATAGGCGCCAGCCCGGGGCCCGGCATAGAGCCGAAGCTTTTAGAGTGACACAAAGTACTGGGGAAACAAGAGGAACTGACTTCATGACAAGGGAGAGGCCACTTGCTCCAAGAGGCTCCTCCAAAGAGGTAACATCTGAATTGTTCTGGAATTCTCCTGCCTAAAACCCGTCAGTGGCTCTCTGCTGTCCTCAGAACCAACCCAGAGTGGGTTTGTTGATTGCTTCTGCGGCTCGCAAGGCCCCACGCAGGCTGGAACCCAAACTCACCTCTCCATTTCGCCTCCGAGAACCTGCTCTGCTCCTGTCCTCCCCACCAGGGCTGCGCCATCCCTTCCTCCCAAGGGGTTCGGCCCCAAACCCCAGAGCTGTTCCTGATGCCTTTGTTCTCACTCTCCCACCCTAGGCCTGTATCTCACAGTTCTCCCTCCAAAACAACCCTGAAACCAGCCGCTTTTACCGCCCCCACCCCCTGCCCCCGCAGCCTGGTCCCGATGTCTGTCTCCCGGACTGCACAGGAGGCACCCAGCTCCAGTCCCTGCCGTGGCTTCCGCCCTTGGCCCTCAAGGCAGCCAGAGAGGTCCTTCTGAACCACGACTCTGAGACTGCTGCCCCCAGTCACACTTGGAGGACACCCCGACGCTTACTAGCTCACCGAGCCCCTTCCCGCCTCCCTCACTCCCCTGGCTTTCTTCATGGGGGCCTCCCTGGGACAGCCAGGGCCGGGCAGCCTGCTGTGCCCTTCCCCACACGCTTCCCAGCACCTTCCCGGGTCTCCACCCAAATTCGCCTCCTCAGAGAGGCCTTCCCTGGCCTCTCCCAACCTGCCTGTACACACACACACACACACACACACACATGCACACATACATGTGCACACACATACAGGCACACACACACACACACACACTATATGCACACACACATGCACACCCTAGTCTATCCCCTTACTTCCTTAGGTTTTTCAAAGTGACTGTTTCTACCTAAAATTATGTTATCTATAATTTTGTTTATGAAATGTATACACACGTTATGTATAAAATGTACAGAATTATCTGTCTCTCTGAGCGTCTGCTCAGAGACGGCGCGGGGCATCGTAGGACACGAGGCGGGGATGACTTTTGGAACAAAATATGTGGAGCCTTAAATGCCAGAAAAGTGAGCTGTGGGGCCAAGGAGCAGGTTCAGTATTGACCCTGAAGACGCATCCCTCTCCCCGGAAGGCACGTTAGCTTCTAGAAAGGGCAGCGGATTCCTGAGGGCCCAGTCCTGTGGATCTGTCCGTATTGCAGCCTCCAGCCGCAGCCGGGCAGGGCGTGGGCTCGGGAGCTGCGGCCAAGCAGGAACTTGCAGTGTAACCCTCTGGAATGCTGCGGCCGCAATGAACCCGCTCCGGATTCACTCAGTTCCCGTCAGGACATGAAACCAGAGGGAAAAAACCCATGAGGCCCGGATTGATCAGCACAGAACTTAGCAACCACACAACAAGCCGTCGCAAACCCATTTCTGCAGCCGAGGTGCTTTCCAGCCAGGCCCAGGGGGTCAGGAGAGCTGGCCCTGCCGCCTCGGGCTGGCTCGCAGGGCCCAGAGGCCCACCCCACGGCCCCGGGGGCAGGAGTTGTGGCTTACGCTGGACACAGAGCCCCAAGGGCTCCAGGCATGGCTTCACGTTCCTGCTCCACCATGAGCTGCAGCGGGAGGCTGGGAAGGGTGTGTAGGCTGGCGTCCCTGCCCCCAAACTCCGCCACCCTGGCCATCCTCTTTGGCTCTGCCGGTGGGTGGGCTCGCCAGGTCCACATCCTTGCCAGGGGCCCACAAGGGAATGGGGGACTTCAGAGTTTCAGAAACATCCCAATCACCCTGGCATTTCTCTGTGAGTCACCGCCGCCCATCTTCTCCCCATCACATCTGGGCGGCTGGGGGCCTGGCCGGCTCCTGACGCAGTTCCTCCCCCCGGACCTCCTTTTCCCAGGCCAGCTTCACACCCGCTGGGCCAGCGTGATTGGATCATAAAATGCCTCGAGCATATGGAAAAGTTCAGAAAATCATATTTCTGGCAGGGGTGGGTGTCCCAGCAGAGCGGCAGGGCCGCAGAGAAGCCTCTGGAAGGGGGAGTGTCCTCACATCCTTGCTGATGCCAGCGCCCATCACATCTGCCGTGCTCTTGGGGGGTGCATGGCACGTGGTGGGTGCTCAGGAAGTGGTGGTTTCCCTGATGTTGCTGCATCCCACCTTGAAGCTCTTGAGGCAGGAGAGAAACCCACACCGGGGCTCAAGGTCACTCAGCCAGGAAGGGGGGCAGGAGGATGAGCCCTGACCCAGCTGGGAGCAGAGAGACGACAGCCACTGATCAGACCTGTACCCCCAGCACGGTCCCCTCCTGGGGGGTGCAGGGAGGAGGGCCATCTCCACTGTGGCCCCTTCCAAGGGCAGGCTGGGGCAAGACCCCGCTGGGGAACAGGGACCATGAGGGAATCACCTGGATTTCTCTGATGCAGCTATTTGGGGAATCCAAGGTTGGGGGGCTTCTCCAGGGGTGGGGTGTCTGGGCTGGCTCTCATGACCCCTTCCTCCCTCTGCAGCATCTGTGGGTTGGAGCTTCTTAAATTTCGTGTCCTTGCTGCAGTGACAGGGAGTCTGGGCAGACTCTTCCTAGCTGGGGCACCGGTGGGTTGGTGGGCCAGGAGCCGGGGAATGCCTCAGTCCCAGTCTGTTTGCCTGACTTAGTCAATGACGGTGCAGTGCAGCTTGCTGAGGACGGAGCCCAGTCTCGCCCTCCAAGGGCCCTGTCTCAGGCACCGTCTAAGAGGCAGGGCAATGGGGGGACCACTCTGGAGCCCCAAGTCCCCAGAGTGGAGTCCCTGGCCCACCACGTACTGGCTGTGCAGCCCTGGGCAGGTAGCTTCTCCTTACTGAGTCTCATCGTTTGATCATATGTGACCTGTGAGGATTAAGTGACCGATGTGGCATGTCCCTGGCACCCCAAGTGGCAGCCCTTATTACAGCAGATACTCTAGGCCCTCCTGCCACCGTCCCAACCACCATGTTCTAGAGTGTGGTCACCGCACTGCCAGCAGCAGCGTCACCTGGGAACCTGCTAGAAATGAAAATTCCCCGGCTCCACCCCAGCCCTGCTGAATCAGGAACTCTGGAGTGGGGCCCAGCGGTCTGTGTTAAACAAACCCTCCCAGGGATTCGGACACGGGCTGCTGTTTGGGCACCACTTTTTTAGGGCATCCACCTGACCATGCCATTTCCCTGCTCTGAAGCCTGCCATGGCTCCCTGTTGCTTTCTGGGTAAAGTCCAAAGGCTCTAACCAGAATTCAAAGCCCTCCCTGGTGGCCCTGGCTGACATGAGATGGCGGCCTGTTTTCCCAGTCAGGCCACGGGGACAGGCTGCTGGAGAGCAGTGCCTGTGACTCACGCCTTGGACCTGTTTGCCTGGCGCCCAGCCAGGCTGGCAGACAGTGAAGAGGGCAGGAGAAAATGATGGCATATGTTGACAGCATGTGCGGCTTCTAGCGGCCATCTGAGGTTTACTCTACTGCTGCGTGAATTGGCCAAGTGGCTTCACTGTTTGAAGCCTCAGTGTTCTCATCTGTCCAATGGAGTCATAATAACAGGTCCGCCAAGGTACTGTGAGGATGAAATGTGATCACCGGTGCAAAGCGCTCAGCCTGGCACCTCACAAACGACAGCTGCCTTAGACTATCAAGGGTCTGCAGTCCCTTATCCTGGGCTGGAGGTTTCAGAAGTCTGAGTTTTTCAGCAAATACAGTTGACCCTTGAACATGCAGGGGTTGGGGGTGCCAGCCCCCCTCACAGTTGAAAATCCATGTGTAACTTTTCACTCCCCCAGAACTTAACTACTAATAGCCTACTGTGGACCAGAAGCCTTACCAATAAAATAAGCAGTCCATTGACACGTATTTTGCGTGCTATATGAAATAGGAAACGTTTCTAAAAATCATCAGGAAGAGAAAATACATTTACTACTTGTTACGTGGACGTGGATCACCACAAAGATCTTCATCCTTGTCTCCCTGCTAAGCAGGCTGAGGAGGAGGAAGAGGAGGGTTGGCCTTGCTAGCTCAGGAGGGGCAGCGGCGGAACAGGTGGTGGAGGCGGAAGGGGAGGTAGGAGGGGTAGGCACACTTGGGTGACTTTTATTAACAAAAAACCGTGTCTAAGTGGACCCACACGGTGTACACCTGTGTCGTTCAAGGTTAACTCTACCCCATTCGTTACCCAGCACACTCAGTGGGGATCTTCTCCCATAAACGAACGCACTGATGTTTCTGCATCAAAACGTATGATTATGCAAAGTGAGTGGGGAAAAAATAAAGACTATTAATAAACAGCTTCCCATCAGTTCAGGTCACGCTAAGGCTCTTGGACTTTATCCAGAAGGCAATAGGGAGCCATGGAAGGCTTTTGATCTGGGAAGTGGCATGATCGGGTGGTTGCCTTAAAACAGTGGTGTCCAAAGACCAGCATGCATCAGAATCCCCCAAAGGGCTTGCTAAATGCAGATTTCTGGGCCCCCGGAAAAAGTCACTTGGACCTCCTGGCTGCTGGTGAGAGCAGCATGGTGATGATCCCATTTCACAGATTTTATGGAACACTGAGGCTCAGAGAGATGAAATTGCTTGTCCAGGGCTGCACAAGCTGGGGCTTGCCAAATGAGCTTTGAGGCCAGACTTATGAAATCCCTTTTGGTTTTCAGGATTTTGGAATTGTGGATGAAGGACTGTGAGCCATAATAGATGACCTTCATGCTGGGCTCAGGGAGAGGCCTGTGACAGGACAGAACATAGGCTTTGGGGCTCCAATCTTGCTTCTGCCACTTCTTGGTTGTTTCACCTCAACCAAGTAACCTTGCCTCTCTGAGCCTCCATTTCCCCATCTGCAAATTGGGATTGGTGGTCGTTCTTTGGTGGGGTTGAGGCAGGAAACACTGAGATGAAGGGTGCTGGGAACCCCACTGACGTTTGTCACAGGTTCTGCTCTCCTGTGGGGCTGTCAGGCTGAGCCCCAGAATTCCCCAGGCCCTCCTCCAGCCCACACCCCGACGTGCCTGGGCCTGAGAAGGAGCACTTCCAGCTTGTGTTGCCCAAACATTGCAGAGGCCTGTTGGTGCCTCTCCATGGTGATGGTGCCCCAAGCTGGATGGGGGTGAGGGAGTGGCCTCTGTGCCAGGCACCTGCAGGTGTATCCCCATGGCTGGGACATTGCAGGAGACAGCGGCTCACACGGGCCAATGCCATCCAAGTGAAGCTATAGGGGCATCTGGGTCTCAGCACACTGGCACACACAAGCCTTCTTGGGAATCTGCAAGTGGGTGCTGAAGCCTCCCACGTTGGATCATGGGTAGAGAAACATAGGGAGGGAGAGGAGAAACTTGCAGGGCTTGAGGGCCTACTGTGTGCTGCTTTCAGTCTCTCTCGAGAGCCTAGGGCCAAAGAATTGTTAAGTACCCAGGCCCCAGTGTCCATTTGACTTTGGTTCAAATCCCAACACTGCTGGTTCTTAGCTGTGGGCCTGTCTGACCCTCAGGTTCCTCATCAGTAAAACAGGGATATTAAAACCCACCACATACGGTTGTTGGGAGGATTAGATGGGATAGCGCAGAGCAGGTCCAGACTCTGCTCTATAAATGGTGGCAGTTGTCATTATTCCTCTGATTTACACATGGGAAATTGAGACCTGGGGAGGTCCCAGAGCCTGCAGACCAGTTAGCTATGGGGATGCTTTGTAAGCCCAAGTCCTTGTGCCCCGAAGCTACACTTTCCACCTCAGCTCTGGAAGCAGTTGTGTTTCAAGGTCAGAGACTGACTCTCTCTCTCTGTCTCTTTCTCTTGAAAATCCTTCTTTCAAATTCCAACACTCGTTGAGCAGCACAATGGCTTGGAGAAAATTGGGGAGCCCAGAGGTTCCAAAGCCAGAAGTCTGGGTTCAAATCCCAGCTTGGCCAGCAACCAGCCCTGTGATCTTTGGCAGGTGACTTGACTCTCTGGGCCTTAGTTTCCTCGTGTGTCAAAGAGTTGACAATTCTACCCCTCTAGTGGCTCAGATGGGAACCTGGGAGCCACCCTCGACTCTTCTCTTTCTCTCACACCCAAATCCGAGCCATCAGGAAGTCCAGGTGGCTATGCCTTCAAGTATTTCCAGAATCCAATTATACCTTTCTCCTTCCGGTTTTTTCCCCCACTCAGAGCCACTGCTGCCTCCGTCTGGCATGTCACAGAAGTCATCTGCCCGTCCTCCTTGCTGCTACAACGGCTCCCATAGCTCATTTTCAGTGCCCCACAGTGGCTTCCGTCTCAATCGCAGTGAAAACGGAAGTCTTTCTGTGGCCCCTGACCTCTCCACCCGGCCTCCCGTCACCTCCCTTCCCCTCCCCCTCACTCACTCTGCCTGGGCTGCGCTGGTTTCCCCGGAACTTGCAAAGTCCTGCCCTGTCACTCCGCACTGGCTGTTCCCTCTGCCTGGAATGCTCTTCCCCAGGCGTGGGCCTTTGCTTTCCCACTTTTGTTGGGTCTTTGCTTAAATGCCATCTTCTTTGACCCCCATATTTAAAGGGGAGCCCTGTCCCCCCAGGCCCTCTCTCCTGCCATCCTTGCATTGTTTTTCCACATGGCTCTAATAACCACTTAATGCCTCCCGGGTTTTACTGTGAGTGTCTTCCCTCCCCCATGAGAGCGTGAGCTGCAGAGGGCAGGAGTTGCTGTGGGTTTTATTCTCTGCCCTACCCCCAGCACCTCGGACAGCATGCGGCCTACGGTCAACACGTAGCTAATATTTGTTGAACGAATGAATGAATGATGCATAGTACCTACCCACAGGTTTGTTGTGAGGGTTAAATGAGTTACTGCAAAGCACCTAAAACATGCTGAGCGCCTGCACAGCGCTCGGTCTAGGCTTGCTCTTGCTGCAGAGGTTCCGGACCTCAGCTAGATGGCGGACGCACAGAGACAGCTCGGAGCACAGCGGGGGTGGGGGGAGCCAGCTCTGCCCCTGCCGGGCGGATATCCTGCAAGGGGGCTCCACACATGCAGGATCTGAGGTGCCCCGGAAATGCTGAGTAGCCAGGCGTGGCTGAGCAGGCGTCGGGTGGGGGAGGAGTGACAGCAAACGAGGCCAGAGATGTCACGGGCTCCATCCCGAAGCACCTGGAATGTCATGTCAGGGTAAGGAATTTCTCTGAGGGCCGGGGGAGCCTCAGGAAGGCTTGGGGGGCCTGGGGGGGGTGGCGGGGATGAGAACCCAGGCCTCTGCCCTTTGAGTAACAGGAAGGTCATGATCTTGAACTGGAACTTTTACTGCAGCAGTGTGGGGAGGGAGGGAATGAGGTCCTGAATTTTCCCTAAAGGGACGGTCTCCATTCCTACCCCCTTGGTCAGGAGGGGCCTTCTAGTGGGCAGCAAGTCCCCCATGCCCAGCCCGGTGCCGAGGAGGAGGTAGTGAGTTGCCCGTCTCTGGACGTGCTCCAGCAGAACTCCTGGGAGACTAGGGAGAGCAGCCAGGCTGTGCGGCTCCCCTACAGGCAGGTGGGACACAGACGAGCTCTCAGTGAGGGCCAGCAACGTGGGTTCTGCAGGTCTCGGGCTCCTGAGGAGGGGCTCTTCTCTGGGTCTGCCGACACCAGCGTAGGACCATGCCAGCCCTCCTGAGGCTGACGGTCTAGGGCAGGACCCAGAGAGTCAACTGATGAGCAGACGGACAATGTTTAATCACGACATAAACGCGAGGCCTGCAATGGAGAGAATGCGCCTTCACGGGAGAGAGCCAGTTAGACTGCAGGGTCAGGGGAAGACCTCTTGGTGAAAATGCCATTTGAGCCCAGGTGCGAAGGGTTAGCAGGAAGTCCTCATGCAAATGGTGAGGGACGAGCATTCCAGGGACAGCCTGGGGAGGCCTGGAAGCCACATCCAGCCTCAGCTGCCCAGTACGATGCTGGGTCTTCTAGGGTTGGTCGGAACCTGCATCTGGGGATCCACTTTTAAGAACAAAACTATTACAGTGGGGCTCTGGCATGCTTACTGTGGTCTCCCCTGCCCTTCAAAAAGCAAAAAATGCTTAGCAACTCTGCCCCTGGAGTAGGAGAAAACGGTTTGACCAAGCAAGGATTTGAGAGAAAGAGAAGTAGGGATGACGCTTTTTTCTCTGGAGGTGAAAATAACCTTACCAAAGAAGGAAGGAAAGTGAATTAATGAACTCATTTCATTCATTCACACATTTCTTGAGCACCTGCCATGTGGCAGGCATTGATCTAGTGCCGGGCGCATGGCTGTGAACAGGATAAGATCCCCATCTCCATGAAGTTTACATTCCAGCAAGAAAGACAATCAACAATGAGCAAATAAAAATGTCACTTCAGGGTGTGATAAGTGGTTTCAAGAAAACAAGACCAGGGAAGGATGTCTGGTGTGGAGCTGGTGGTCAGGTAGGACCTCCTGAGACGGGAGCAGAGACCTGATAGAGCGAGGTGGGAAATGGAAGGAGGTGAGGTAAAGTATTCCACACAGAGAGAACAGCGAATGCAAAGGCCCTGGGGCTGGGGGAGCAGCAGGGAGGCCAGCCTGGCTGCAGTGGGGTAAGGGAGGACAGCAGTGTAGGAGAGGAGGTCAGGGAAGTGTCGAGAGCCAGGTCAGGCAGGGCAGCCAGACCCCTTTTGGGGCCCTGGGACAGCCATGGATGTTCCCAGCAAGGCTAGACTCAAGCCAGCTGTCTGCTCTCAGGCAACACCAGGTAAGGTACCTGCTTGTGCAATGGGGCTGTGATGCCACAGACCACATCATACTCTTTTCCTTCCTGTCCAAGTCTTTCCTTCTGGAATGTCCCAACAGGTCAGCTGGGGCGGCAATGGTGACTGCCTGCAGGGGACAAGGGGACATGGCTGTTCTGTCCCCTTAAGGTCTTAGGAGCCAAATCAATATCTACTTCCTTTCCCCTGTGATACCTCTCTCTGTCTGGTTCCTGGGAAGTCCCCACATCCCACACTGGATCCACTGGGGCTCCAGGCCGCATTCTGGTCACTGCCCCGCGTGGCTCTGAGCCACCCTCCTGCATCTCTGCCGGCACCTTCCCCTGTCTGCGGGCCTTTTGCCCTTGGGTCTGGTCTTCCATTTCCTGCCTCACCTCTGCTGACTCTTGGCTCTGGCTCTGTTAGCCAGCGATGTGACCCATCTGATGGTAATTAATTTATCCCCAGTCGTGGGCGGTGGTGTGGCGAGTTTGCCCGACATCGATGCGCGTGGCCGTGGCCGGGCCCCTGTGTGAGGTGGGGGAGCTCGAAGGTGGCAGGGGCGGCAGAGCGTAAACACTCAGCCAGAAGAGTAAATGTCCCTCCGTGTACCCGCTTCTGCTACCTGCAGCCGTCCTCCCTGGCGTGTGGTCTGACGTTTTAAAAATTTGTATTTGGAAAAATTTTAAAAGTTGCAAGGATAGTTTAGTAAGCATTTTTCTGTCCTTCACCTACAACAGTGGTTCTCAACCACGGGCTGTCCCCCGACCCCTGCCCCAGGGGCCACGTCTGGAGACAGTTTTGGTTGTAACAAGTGGGGAATGCTACTGGCATCTAGCGGGTATGGGCAGGGAGGCTGCTAAACATCCTGCGATACGTAGAGCCATCTGTGCCCACAACAAAGAATTATCTGGTCCAAAATGTCAATTGTGACAAGGTGAGAAACCTGCTCTAACTGACCAGTGGCTAATGTTTAACTCACGTGCTTGACACCTCCCCCCCTTTATAATTATTTTGCTTAACTCTTTGCGGGTAAGTTGTAGACATCCTGACTCTTTGTGCCTAAATGTTTCAGTATCCGCGCTACGTGACCGTAATACAAATCTGGTAGCTGCAGCATTGACACAATATGATCTTACATTCAGGTTCTGTTCAGGTGTTGCCAATTGTCTCAATAACATCTGAGACAGCATTTCTTTTTCCCATCCAGCGTCCAGCCTAGGTCCAGTGGACATTAAGTTGTCACGTCTCTTTTCACTCCTTTAATCTGGGACAGTTATGTCCTCAGCCCTCTTTCTCTTTGGTGACCTTGACTTTTGTGCAGAACACGGGCATGTTGTTTTGTGGTTGTCAGACCGTTTCCTCGCTACTGGACTCAGGCTCTGTGTTTCCGGCGGGGATTGCACTGTACGCTGCCATGCCCTCAGCTCGTCACACCCAGAGGGACACGGAGTCCAATGGTCCCAACCGATGTCTTGGTGTCTGCCAGGTTTCTCCACTGCGAAGGGCTGCTTTTCCCTTTTGGGCTCCATACGTGCTGTGGAGGATGATGCCGTCAGACTGTGTGTGGGTCCTGCCACCTCCCAAGAACTTGCCTTTGCTGACGGGTCTCGCCCAGATCAGTTTTCACCCTTACCAAGCCAAGTGATTTTCCAACTCCGCCATTCTCTGATGACTCTGACCTGATGATCCCCCAGCACCCACTGTTACTAAATGAATGAATCTTTACTGTGAGAGTGGTCAAATAATGATCTTAGAAACACATTATTCCCTCTTCATTTATTAGTTTGCATTTTTCTGATAGAAAAAGCTTTCCCTTTCCCCTTCCTCCCTCCTTCCTTCTTTTTTTTTTCCTTTATTTTATATTTATCAGGGTGAATTCAGGGATTCGTTTTTATTCAATAGATTATAATCCATTGCCATCGTTAGTCAATGCTCAATTGTTCCCTATGAGTCAATGTTCAAATTGTTCCATAGTTGGAACAGCGGCCTCTTTAAACTGGCTCCGGTGTCCTTTTGATGTATACCCATCATTCTGAGGTCATTTCCTTATTTCCTGCCAAAACTTAACGTTCCAGGCTCATCTCGTATCTTTCCTGCTTCAGCCTTAGAATCACCCCGTTGCCCTGTTCCCCTCACTGGGCAAGGATGTTTAGAAGCCAAGATTTGGGTGGGAGGCGGGCTCGTTGGCAGTGGAGCGTCACTGACCCCAGGCCTCTGCAGCAGACAGAACCAGAAACCAACATTCGTGTGGGTTTGAATATATTTAAATCACGAGCCCACACTTTTGCCTCAAATTCCAGTCCAACGCCACGGCCTTCATCCTCATCTTCCCCCTTTCGTGTTTGTACCCCCCTCGGCGAGAACCTGAGCCCCAACATTAATATGTTTGCTCGAAGCGAAAATAACCACGAAATAGTTTCAGACTTGGTGAACAATCGCCCTATTAAATAAAGTCCAAGCCTCCTTTCCAGTCCTGTTGCCTGTACACTGCGGGCCGCGCAGTCTTTGGGTGGTTAAGAGGTTACACAATTTGTGCCTTGCTCCCCTTGCTGTGGTGTCACTGATATCACAGTGACATGATGCCACTTTGCTATGCAGGTAGTTAATTTGCTTTCATTGGTAATTAATTTTCGGTTTTTGCCTATTCGTGTTAATTGGATTTAACATCTTTCCTCATCCTTCTCCCTGGCTCCGCCCCCTGGACGTTGGACACTGTCCTGATCTAAAAATCCCAGGGGAATGGGCGGGACGCGCATGATGGTGGTGCTGGCGGCTCCTTCCGCTTTGGTTTTTCCCAACGTCCGGCCACACGCTGCTGGCTCCAGCAGAGGCGATTTTACACAGAGCTGGCACAAAGTAAAAGCAAGTCACACGGTGAGAAATTCTTTCTTTTTTCCTAGTTCCCCTTCCATTCTCCACCTGCTTCAAGGAGAAAGTCTCAGGTCGGTCCGATGGCGGCTGTAACCCTCTTTAACACTTGCTGACCTACCTTTATAACAGATCCGGGCCTTGGACACAGCCTGCAGGAGGCAACAGCGTTGAGACAGAAGATCTGACTTTGTCTTATTTATCTGTTAACATCTGTTTCTTGGAGTCAGCCTGCTTGATTTCAAGTCATGATGTTGCTGCTTTCCA
Organism: Indri indri; assembly: GCA_004363605.1. Classification (NCBI taxonomy): domain Eukaryota; kingdom Metazoa; phylum Chordata; class Mammalia; order Primates; family Indriidae; genus Indri; species Indri indri. The sequence goes on along the minus strand of RJWJ010022341.1, from coordinate 8,356 downwards.
GCTGGGACCTCGCGTGAGTTACTTAGGAGCTCAGTGCCTCAGTTTCCCCATATATGTAATTGAGATATGGTGGTACCCGTCTCCTAGGGTCGTTCTGGGGACGAACGAGTTAATGCTAGTGATGTGCTTAGCAGGGTGTCTGGCACATGGTAAGCACTTACATTCGTTTTTGTGACAACCTTGTGTTGATGGGAAGTGATTCCAGTTTTCCATTCAGGGCGGTGATGCAACGTTTCCTTTTAAGACCCATTTAGTTCAGTGAGCCAATTAAAAACAAAGACTAAGTTTTAAAACAAGTGCTCTGAAACTTTAGCAAAATCATCAAAGCACTGTGAGACTAAGTTTGGAAAATAATGCTCTGGCTTTTATACCAACCCAAACAGCTTTTACTTTGTGCCAGCCACTAATAAAATGCTTTAAACATATTTGCCTTGTTTGAATTTTCGTAACAACCCTGTGAGGTAGAAATTATTATTGTCCCTGTTATACAGGTGAGTGGAGAAGGCCCAGAGAGGTCAATTGAAGGACGAAAATTACACAGCTGGGATGTAAACGTGGGCTGTCTGGCTCCAGTGTCTGTGCTCTTGGCCACGTGGCTGGGCAGGCCCCTTTCGCAGAGGAGAACACTGAGGCCCAGAGGAGGAAGTAGCCTGGCAAGGACGCCGGTGGGTCTGGGGTGGATCGGGGCTGAGCATGAGGATGTGCCCGGTGCTACTGAGATGGACTCCGAGGCCAGGTGAGGAGCAGGCCCTTCTTGTCCTCAGAACGGCTCGGCTGGCTCTGTTGGGAAAGTGCGCTCTCCCGTCTCACAGACGGCAAAAACACCCCTCATGTGACATTTCTCTTAGGGTTGGCCACTGCTCCTGGGAAGCTCAGGAACCAGGTGGGACTAGATGAGAACCCCAGGTCCCTCCCCCTGAGCAAGACTCTTATACACTGTCTCACTGAGTCCTCACAGCCACCCTGTGATGTAAACACAAGTCTCCCCGTTTTATAAGTGGGGAAACTGAGGCCCACAGAGGTGGAGTGACCTGCGCAAGGTGACTAAGCTGGCAAGAGGGGGTCAAAGTATGAACGCAGGTGCTGGGGACACTTGTTGGTTGCCGACCCGGCACCCGTTCCTCCTCGTAGACTCCAAGGAGGGCTCTGATGGGCAGGAGCCAGTTAGCACCTTCCATGTCCTTGGCCACAGGCGTTGGTTCAGCGGTGGTCATGTGACCCAAGACTGTCCAGTCGGAATAACTGTCCAGTGCGTTCCTGCACGGACGTTGGTATGTGTCCCCTGCCGGATGGGACTGAGGAGCCATGTGGCACGTGCGCAGCGCAGGATAACACTCACTTGGGGATGTATGAAGAGGACGGAGGTCCGTGAAGGCTGTACCTGCTCTGAGCGCGCGGCTCCACTCCCACCAGCTGACAAACCCCCTGTTGTCTAAACCGGGTGGAAGCTTGGAAGTTGGGTTTCCTTTCTTGCAGCTGGAAACATTCTGATACTGCAGGACTTCTGGATTCCAAAGCTTGGGTCTTGTCCCTAGAATACGTCGCTTCTCTGTGTGTCCATGTTCCAATAGCCTAACGCTTTTCCTCTACGTCTTGAGTCCCGGATATCAGGTTTAACCAAGGACTGTGGCGTGACAACTTTTCATGAGGTGGGGACCCTCCTCTGCGTGCTTCCCAGCTGCCGCAAGTTTCCAATGACATAATGCACATGACAGAACACTTTGCACACTGTGAAGTGCTGCCTCCGGCCTTCTGTTCTTTCCACAAATAATAGCAAGGACTCCAGCGAGGTGCTGTACCAGGCGCTGCAGACACAGAGGTGAGTAAGCGACGGAGCTCGTCCTTCTGGAATGCACAGTCCAGCCGGGGAGGCCGACTGGTGACCAGCTAATTACTGCCTGTGGTGATTGCCCTGATGGTGGAGTTGAGCGCAGCATGTAATTGGAACAGAGGGGTGGCATTGCCTCACCCCACCTAGGTAGGCGGGTGGGTCAGGGACAGGCGTTGAAGCCAGGGCTCCATCCTGAAGATGGCATAGCAGCTACTGGGGCGAGGAAGACCGGGAAGGTGTTCCCGACAGCGGCGCAGCCTGCGCAAAGGTGTGTGCGCCTTAGAGAGTGTGCATGGTGTTTGTTCAGGAAGACGTGGGCACGTCAGGATGGTGGAGGGCAGGGTGTAGGGTTTGGGAGGTTGAGGCACAAGACTGGAGAGTTCTTCAGGGCAGGGGATGAAGAAACCAGAAGGCCAGAAAGCCAAGCCAAGCTCTGCGACGGGATCCTGTGCCCCCAGGGAGCCGCTGAAGGATTCCAAAGAACAGCACGAGGTGGTCAGATTGCATGTGGGAAAGGTCACTCAAGGCACCGGGGAGCCAGCTTGGAGGCGCAGGCCTGAGTCTGCACCTGGCAACTCTTTCAGTCTGGCCCCACAGTCCGCGTGTCCCACCTCTACCCCTTCCAGAGGCATTTGGCCCCACGAACTCCCTCCTGAGTCACCGCGAGCCATTTTCTTGTGGGGAAGCCTTAGATAAGTCCCTTCCACTCTGGAAGCGTCAGTTTCTTCATCTGCACCAGGGGCAGAGTCCCACCGGTTTCAAGGACCATGGCGAAGCTCAGTCATGGCACCACAAGTGAGAGTTCTTTGTGCCTGTGCAGGGCCGTGTCCATGCATGGGGTGGGTGTCCGCATCCGGTTTCTCAAACTCCCATGGCTCCTGGCTGAGTCAAAGCCTTGATGTGCGTCGCTGTCCTGCTCCCAGTTCCAGGGACTCCACCCTCTCCCTGCTCTTTCTAGGACATGCTCTAGGTCACGTCTTGGGTTCACTCATCATTCCTCTGTGCACACAGATGTTTCCAGAACCTGCTGATGGCCTAATCAAGCACTGACCCCTGCCCCCCTGTGATGGCCCCACACTGGAGGACCTGCTTGCCTGAGTCACTGCTGCCATCTTTTTTCTGACCTTCCTGTGGGTCAAGGACTAAACACAGTCTTAGGTCAAATAGTCTTTCAGCCATCCAACCATCCATCCATCCATCTATCCATCTATTTATCCATCCACCCCCTATTCATGTGTCCATCATCTGTCCATCCATGTATTCATCCATCCATCCACCATTCATTTGTCCATTGTCCATCCATCTATCTCTCCCACCCATCCATCCATTTGTCCACCATCATCCATTCATCTATCCATCCATCTATTCATTTATCCATCCACCATTCACTTATCCATCACCTGTCCATCCAGCCACCCCATTCATTTGTCCATTATCTATCTATCCACCATCTTTCCATCCATCCATCTGTGCATCCATCTATTCATCCATCCATCCATCCATCCACCATTCATTTGTCCATCATCTGTCCATCCATCCATTCAACCTCTATCCATCCTTGTCCATTCATCTCTCCATCCATCCATCCATCCATTTGCACTGAGCCCCTTCTCTGTGCTCTGCATGGTACAAAGCTCCGGGGAGAGAGGGGTGAAGAAGATGGACTTGTGCCTGCTCTCATTCACGGTGTGTTTTTTCAGGAAAATGTAAATATGTCAGTGCGGTGGAGGGCAGGGTGCAAGGTTGGAGGGGTTGGGGCACGATGCTGGAGAGACTACGGGTCAAGTTACAGTCTAGTGGTGGAGACGAGTGTACACAAGTAAATCTGACTACTTTAGATGGCCATAGTATTGTGACAGAAGCAGACAGGATCCAGCGGTGGGGTTCGTGGAAGTGCCGGAAGCGGAACGGGGCCCCAACGGGACGTGGACTGGGTTTGCTGAAGGGCCGGCTCTGGAGCTCCTGATGAGCTGCAGCCAGAGATCTCGTGGGGCCTGGGGAAGGACGGCCCTCCAGAGGGCTCTGAGGCTCCTGGGCTGCAGGGTGCCCAAGTGGGGAAGACCTGGGTTCAAGTATCAGGGCTGCCACTCCCTGACGGCGACCTTAGGCAAGTCAACTCCCCTCTTGGGCCCCCAGTTTCATTACCTCTAGCATCCTCTCGAGTGATGACGCTAATGTACATGGAACGACATCAAACAACCCAGCAGAGTGCCCGGCACCGCACACATGCTACAGTACGAGTGCCTGGTGCCTAGTCAGTGCCCAGTTAGTGTTGGTGGCGGTTCTGGTGGCCGTAGCGGCGGATTGGCCCTTTCGTCTGCACCCCGCAAACCTCCTTCTGGCTCTGCGCCCCCCTGGCTTTTCGTGTCCTGCGTCCCGGCCATCACGCCATCGGCTGCATGCTGGGGCCCTCGCTCCAGCTGCCCCCCTGCCTGGCTCGCCCTCCCTCCTGGCCGCCTCCCCGCCTGCCTCCGCCCTTCTCTCCCTGTCACTCTGTCGCTCTCCTGCTTTATTTTCTCCTGGCGCTGCCGGGGTCTGGAAGGATCTGTCTTCTTTCTCTGATTCGTTTGTTTGCTACCTGCCTCCCCCACTAGTTTGGAGGTCCCGGAGGGCGCAGCCTCTGTCTTGTTCCCTGTGTGTCCCCAGTTCAGCGCGTAGAGCCCGGCGCACGGCAGGGGCGTGGTGCGCGTTTGTTGGGCAGGAAGGAGGGAAGGGCAGGAGGAAGGAGGAGAGACGAAGGGAGCGAGAGGGAGGGCTGCGGAGGCGCAAGGGGTGGCCCCACCCGCCCTCTCCCCACAGGGCCGGCCCTTTGTCGGGGTGCTCACGAAGCCTAGGCTGACGGAGTCACGGGCCTGGAAACCCTCCCTGCGCCTCGACCTCTAAGTCTGGTTTCTCACTGACCGTGGTGTGGCGGCTTCACTCCTGGTGCGCACTTGGGTGGGAACAAGGGGCCTCTGCCACCACCTGCTGGGCGTCCCAGAGAAGGCTCGAACAGTCACCCACCGGACGTTCGTAAGTAAATGCCAACAAGGACAGCGACAGCAACAGCTGTGATTGATTACATGGTTACTGTATGTCAGTGCCGGCTGCTTTAACGACACGATGTCTTAATCTCCAATCCCTCTGAAATGCGACGGCGTTGTCCTCGCATATTTGCTGTTACAGACAGACAAGGAAAGTGAGACAGAGAGAAAAAGAATGGCTTGGCCCGGGCTACACAGCTAGTGAATGGCCAGGTCTGAATCCTAACCCAGGTCTCTCTGGCCCTAAAGTGCAAAGCCCCACAGCGCTGCGCAGCGTCCTGGACAAAGGCAGAGGGTGGGAGAGGGAAGCAGAGGGCACAGCAGGCTCCCAGGAAGGCTCTGTTGAGGTCACCCCCTTGCAGGGCGCCCATGCATCCCAAGGCCTTGCTCTGAGCCTTCTCAGGACACCCTCCCGGCCCCCTGGGCATATGCCCCGTCATCCAACATCACGGTTGGGGAAACTCAGGTGCGCAGAGTGGAGAACCTGGACTGCGGCCTTCCAGGGAGTATTGGGCAGAGGGGAACGTGACTCCAGCCCTGGCCTGGTGCCCTGGGGCCACTGGTGATCCACCTGGAGAAGGGAAGGCGGACTTGTGCGCAGGCTTCGATGGCCTATGTTCAGGTTGGCAAGAGTGGGCTAAGAGAACCTCTATGGGATGGATTCTCAGGGGTGTGCTCTAAAACCATGGCCTTGCCAGGGTCAAGGGCCACACTTACCACCATTAGGAAGTCCCTCCAATGGAGGACATGTTGCCAATGTCAGAAAGATCAGTGCTCAGGCTGGGTGCGGTGGTTCACACCTATAATCCCAGTGCTTTGGGAAGCCGAGACGGGAGGATTGCTTGAGGCCAGGAGTTTGAGACCAGCCTGAGCAACATAGTGAGACCCTGTCCCTACAAAAATTTAAAAAAGAGAGAAAGAGAGAGAGAGAGAGAAGAGTTCTCTTTTCCTGCCTCTGCTATTAATACTTTCTAGCTCCATGATCTTGGTCTCTCTCAAGGATCTTGAACCACTTTCACCTCGCTGAGCCTCAGTTTATCCCTCTGTAAAATGGGATTAATCACAGTCCTGATCTTTGCAGGCTCACTTGAGAATCAAGTGAAAGCACATACATAAAGCCCCGAGCACACACTAATTGCTTGATAAATGATATAAAAAACCCCACAGACACATACCAGCTATGCCTCAATGCTGAGAAGCAGGTGCTGTGTGATAACTGTGCAGAGTTGGGGAAACTGAGTCACTGGGCAGGGAAGTGCCTGGGCCCAGGTTTCAGCCTGACTCACAGCCGTAATGCTGAGAAACCTCCAGACACGCTTCGTGCCTCTGTCCGATGGCCTCGTTTCCCCCCGTCCACCGGCTGGAGGACATGGGCAGGAGCCCACCAGGGCCAGGCCAGGCTTCATCCTATGGGGGCTTGCATTCCCCTCGGGGGCAAGAATCACCCTCCGTTAGCCTTTTCAGCGAGGAGCAGCATGCAGCAGGGGCTTACCATGGATCTGATGAGTGGCTGATGCTCTGAGGTGCATATTTTAGGACTGGAAGGGTGACGTGCCTTGCCCAGGGTCACACAGCTACGCTGGGGCAGGACCCTGAGGGCACCCCCTGCATGTGCATCAGAGAAAGCTCTGGGTGGCTGAACTCCTGCAGGGCCTGAGGGCCAGGGTCACTCTCCCAGCTCAGGCTGGGATCAAAGGCGGCTCAGCAGGAAGCCCTTCCCATCCCACTTCCCCAGAACTGGGACACGCTTTGACGTCAACACGTCCCACATTCCTGCCCTCCAGCTCCAGGGCGGGGGCACCGATTTCCTCCTGCCAGCGCTGGCATCACAAACAGGAAGCTGGGTCATGTGGGCAGGCCCAGGCGCAGGGCACCAGGAGGAGGAGGAGGTCGGGGTCAGTTCCCCACCTGGCCTGGGGCTCCCCGGGGGACATGAGGGGGACCTGTTCTAATGTGCCCCCGGGGTCACACGTTCTAATGTGCCCCCGGGGTCACACTGTTCCTAAAGCTCCTCACAAAGGGCCTTCACTGACTTCATCGCTTGGGTCCTTACAAGCCGTTGCACTGGAGGCGGCCGGCTCTCACCCACGGTGCTGACCTCACTGATTAATGAGAATGGCTGTCATGGATTGGGCACAGACTTGACGTGTTTTCTCTCATTTAATGCTTATAAACAATCCTCTTATCTTCCTCTGACAGATGAGGACACTGAGGCATTGGCAGGTTCAGTCACTTATCCAAGTCCTGCAGCCATGGGGGTGGGCGGGGCAGGGATTTGGACCCAGGTGGTCCTGCCAGGAGCTGGCACCCGGAGCCCGCCAGGCACAGCCTGCTCATCAACTCAGCCCCTCCGGCCACAATGTTGGAAAATGCAGAGCTGATCATCTTGCCTGGGCCAACACCTTCCATGGCTCCCCCGTGCCCTGGGACAAAATCCACTCCTTGAGGACAAAATCCAATGCCCTTGATCTCCTGCTCCCACTTCTCCGGCCTGATTCCGTGCTTTCCATATACCAAGCCGCTTCTGATTCCCAGACCACTCTCATTTTTTCATGATGACCCCCTTCTACACGGGAGGAATCCATGGGTTCACACCAGGTTGCAGAGCCAGCGAGGGGCAGAGTCAGAATTCACACCCGGGTCTGGCTGGTCCAAAGCCTGCCAAGCCAAAAGTCCGCAAATATTAGGGTGCAGAGGAATGGCGGGGGCCTGTTCAGACAGTAGCTTCTTGGGCCCACTTGGGGAGAAGGCAGGGGAGGAGCCTGGGAACCTGCATTGTCGGCGCTCTCCCTGGGTGAGTCCGAGCACCCCTGCTCTCTGGCCCTCTGCAGCCCTCGGGGCTGTCTGATGGGCTCAGAAGCTGGGAGACATCCTATGGGGCTTTTCCACCTGGTGGGCCCTGCCCACCTAGGGCTCTTGTCAGCAGGGGACACTGGCCTTGCCTCCCCCGTGGACTTCTCACTCCCCTCCCTTGGGGTCCCCCAGCCGCCATTCCATGCTTCCCTCCTCTCCGTCCTCACCTTCCCCCAGGCAGGTGCAGACAAGAGGTTCTCACCCCTGACTGTGCACCAGAAGGCCCTGGAGTGCTTGGAGCCACAGACGGCTGGGCTCGTCCCCAGAGTCTCAGAATCAGGAGGTCCCGGTGGGCCGGAGCGTGCAAATGCCCAGCGGCTGCTGGGGCTGCTCAGGGGACCCGCTGATGTGGAGGAGGCCAGGAGCAGGGTGGCCAGTAGGCAGGCAAGGCATGGGAAAGAGGTCACCAAGCTCCGCTGGGCACAGCTGTGCCTCAGTTTCCTCATCTGCAAACATGGAGAACAGCAATACCTACCTACCTCTTAGAGTTGCGGGGATTGAATAGCACAGGAGAGTAAGGGACCAGCATTTGTTTTTCCTTCCCACTCAGAAATCCTTTTCAGGCTGGCTCCTTACACAAATGTTTGCTGAGCAAATACATCTCGTGCCACCTGAGGCTGCTGGGCTGCTGCAGTCCCCCTGGGGCAGG
>RJWJ010022340.1:0-26960 GCA_004363605.1 Indri indri | reverse complement strand
AAAATGTGATTATTTTGAAAGGGACAGCTTATAAACTGATAGCTGTTTTGAGTTAAATTGTGCTGTCCTGGAAGACAGTGCTTTGCCACAGTTCCCCAAGTTTAGTGTTAAAATACTGACTACTATATAAGATAATGCAGAATTAAAGGCACTTGAACCCAATTAATGTGTCATTAGTTTCCTTTTAGCTTGCATCTTCGTAACAATGAAAGATAAGAAGGATTTCCAAAACCCTAAAAAGGGATTGGTGTAGTATACTTGCTCTTCCAATTCAAATGCCTATAGTATTTGCATACATGCATGTAGTTCTCTATATATTCGTATAACATACATGTAGTTTTCCATAAAGGTACAGGTCCACTAGGGCTGCCTCATTAATTCATAGCAGCACTGGCATCATCTTAAAAGTTGTCTATCACTAAAAGAGGTGATGTTATAAAAAATAACTGAAACAAAATAGTGCTTCTGACACATTACATATTACTTTAGTATTTATTTCTTAGATAACATTTTAATTTATTTACATAGTTGTGAGATATAGAGTTGTTTTTTTCATTTTATTAACTCATTATGTCATAATACTAGTTTATCAAAATATTACTATATCATTTGCTGCCAAATATTGTAGTGTTTCTGAAAATTTTCTGCAATACTCTAACATGAAGCTCATTTTAACCAATATTGATGAAGACTTTTCAATAATCTGAAGGTGTATCCTAACGGAGTAGAAAGTCTTCATAAAATACAAGACATGTCAAAATCTTCGATAGCTCACATTTAAATCAAACAGGATATTTTATGATCACTACTAGAGAAAAATGAAAAATGGTTTTCTTAGAAGTACAAATGTATGGTACTTTTAGATAGTACAAGAATATTAGCCTCTTGTGGGTAAAAACTTTCATAGCACTATCTTAGTCAAACAATATTTAACCAGTACTTTCAGATATAGAGTTATTGTCCATGTTTCTCACATAAAGCAACAATTTTGCTCTAGGAACAATGGAATTACTTTATTTAAGGAAAAATTAGATGAGGGGGATTAAAAATAATTCCATGATGCACCAATCTTTGCTAAAATTTCAGAAAAATTTTATTTTGATTTTGATTGATATGTAATTGACAACAGCTTATAAAATAATATCAATTTTTTATAATCATTTGTCTATAAGCTAGTATTCTATAAATCAACATAATCTAAAGGGACATTTACAAAGATACATCCCAAGATCGAAAGGTGTAAAGGCCTATAAAGGAGCTGCCTTTGTACTAAGTATCGTACCACGATGTCCACTCACTGTTACTTTAGGGAAATAACAAGTTTCCATTCCTCTTTGAAGAAGGAACTTAACAATATTCAGAAAATATAAGTTAAGCTGAAGAGTAAATCTACATATTCTCTGTCAAACATCCATTAATAAATACAAACAGCAAAACATTACTTAAAATTGCTAAATTATGTATGTGCATGTTAATTATGGGTAGGATATACTTTTATCTATAATTGTATAAATAAACGGCATCACATAAACTTACTAGCATTGTCTATATAAGACATATCATAATATTATTATGATTTATTGTAATGTGTATTTGAAAAATATTGAAAGCTGATATTTGCATATTGAAAATAACCCTGGAAGTTAAGATAGAATAAAAGTTACATATGACTTGTGAAGTACATTTTGAGAACAGTTAACAAGATTTGGTGCTTGTTGAGTAATGTTGAAGTAAATATTGAATGAAAATATTGCTCTTTTAAAAATAATAACAAAGTCATTTTTCTATTCTTCCTTCTTTGATTGTTCATTCTCTCTTATACTTGATATGGTATATGGAAATGTCCAAAATGTTTTCATTTACATTTGCAGGACAAGAAAAGAAATATAAAATTGCTCTGTTCACAGTTTCAGGGAAGACCCAGTTACAAAATAATACAATTTCAGAAAGCAGCAATACAGCAGCAAAGTTTTGCAAAGCAGTTATAATTATGGTAATTTTCAAAAACCAAGGAAAAATATCTTTCAATATTTTTAGTAAATTATCATTTAAAATAATAGTCTTCAAAATCATTTTCCAGTTGACATATATAGTTAATTTCTCCATAGATTTCTCTAGGAAGTAAAGGGTTTGTTATAGTTCTTACGGGACTGTCTACAATTCATGACTCCTGTCGTATTTGCATTTCCTTCTAAAATGATTTCTAATGAAGTGAAAAGAAAGAAAAGCCTGTTGAAATTGACAGGAAACAATAAAATTCCAGGGGGAGCTCTGAAGGCTGCCTCAGCAGAGTCCTCTGAGCAAGGTGGGCCTTTGTCAAAGGAACTGACAGGCAACCAAAGGGAAAAAATTGTTACATATGCATATGATACAAATTTGAAAATTTTATTTTAAAAAGAGGTTTATTTCTAGATTTTGCTTGGAGATTGTAGGATGGGAGACATGCTTTGGTATTTATAAGAACTAGATGTTATCACCAGGTCAGGTTATAAGAACTGAGTTAATATTTCAGTCAAAATCAGAGAGAACTAAGTTAAATTCTATTGATTTATAAATAGAAAGCACAGCAGAGTTCTTTTGATCCAGAGGTTACACACTGATGCTTTGGAGTAATGTATTTTATTTTGCCGACTTGTGGATGATGGCTTCTTCCCTTAAAAATCCTTATTGGCCCCCAACTAACTGACTTCCCTCAGTATCAGTGGTCTTTTAAATCAGAACAAGCAACTGATAAGTCACCACAATCTCCACCATCCTCAGCTACTCCCTGACACCATGTAGGAACTATCTATACCACTTTACGTTTCATTTGCAGTAGCATGCAGTTGTACATCTCTATCGATATTTTTATGACACCAGTTTTCACTATTTAGGACCTGGTTATGATTTGTTAGTGCTTATATGCCTAGCCTCTATATGCATTTCAGTTAGCAATCCTTGGTCTTAGATCCTATCATTTTAAAAGTAAAGAAAATGGGGCCAAAAGGAGTGCAGTGATTTCCACAATGTCATTTTACTTATAACATCATAACTCACTTAGAAAACCAAATCTAAACAAAAAATAAGACAAAAAACCTTTATATGCATTTTGGATTGTTTCGCCTGAGTTCAAAGGAAAGCCCTAACGTATTCTGCACTTTGCCATCTACTCATTTCCAGTCGGAGTGTGCATGCCATCAGAGCCACTGCCTGATGTAATACGTGTCTTTAGTGTTAACATGAAAAAAATAAAAAAATAAAAATCCAAAGGGTAATTATAGAAAAAAAAGGGAAGTTTATTGTAGGGAACAGTATAAGGATCAGAAATTCTGTGGTGCACAGAAGGTAAAAATCGGGGATGGCAGAAATTATTACGTTATTGTAAAGTTTTACTGGGATCACACATATGTGTAGACACGCGCATGCAACATGAGAGATCAGGTGGGGAGAGAGGGACTATAATATGCAAGCTAAACAATAATAATTTGACCTTCTAGAAAAAAACAATTTCTTAATAAGATTTTTACAGTGTTTAAATGTGATATGTAGAAGTTATAACACTGGAGTCAAGAACATTTTGTTTGGGCTGGGCACAGTGGCTCATACCTATAACCCCAGCACTTTGGGAAGCCAAGGCAGGAAGACTGCTTGAGCCAGGAGTTTGAGACCAGCCTGGGTAACATAGCAAGACCTCATCTCTATAAAAAATAAAAACAAAAACGCATTGGTGGTGCACACCCGTAGTCCTAGCTACTCTGGAGGCTGAGGCAGGAGGATCTTAAGTCTAGGAACTTGAGGCTACAATGAGCTATGATCATGCTACTACACTCCAGCCTAGGGCACAGAGTGAGACTCTGTCTCTAAATTAAAAAACAAAACAAGAACACTACTTAAACTCTCTTAGCTTATGTGCTCTCATCTGTCAGACAGGAATAATAACACATAGAGATATCTAATAACTAAATGAGAAGACATAAAGTACTTAGCACTGTTACTAGCATATATAAATAAATATTGCTATTTTTATTAACGCAATGATCAGAGCTACTTATTTTTGTGAATAGCATATGAAAGCAACTCCATGAAAGCCTGGTAGCAGGTTAATATTTACATGTATACCTGTAGCTACAGAAGTACCTGTGCCTACTTTGATATCTATATCTATACCTATGTCCTCAAGCCACCCGATTTTCATGGTTTAATATAAAAATGCTCGTAGATACCTCTATCAAGAAAGCTTGGCATACATCAGAGCCAAGCTCAATAGGTAATACAAATTACGTGAAAACCTGTTTAGGAAAGAGCAGAGGTCCGTGCCCTAGATGGAGAAAACTGGAGAAGACCAGCAGGCGTCTATGGGAGTTTGCTGGGGAAAGCTCTGTGTAACGCCACCTCAGAGTGAGAGGAGGGTAATGTAATGATAAAAAAGGAATATTTCAAGTTAATAGTAACGTAATTGTAGAACATCATAAGACCTCAAACCAAAAACACATATACAGTACTAAACAGAATATTTTCAAGAAAAAAATACACAATTGGAATCACAATAATAGCATTTAATAAAAACAAAGTCAAGGAGAAAATTCTAAAAGATTATGAAGAAAATAAAGATAAAATAATAATAGCAGCAGCAAACACAGGTCACCTCAGGAAAGAACAAGAATTAGATTAACAACAATCTTCGGAAAAGTAGCCCTGGGCACACAAATGTCAGTGAAGCTACATCAGAGTGTTAAAGAAAAATTTTTGAACTTAAAATTTATATGCATGTAAACTATTGATTAAATGAAAGAGTATAGAGAAAGATAATTTCAGCATATGGAAGTAAAGGTGAGTAAAGAAATTCATCACTCAAGTGGTATATACAGTATATGGGGTTGGATGGGAAGAGGTAAATGTGTTCTAAGTTTATTGTCTTGTTTGTTTAAAAATATAGATATCAAGTATCACTAGATACTGTTAGGGAATGTTAACATAGCTATATATAAATAAGTTCAGTAATCACTATAAGAATAAAACTGAAAGTAAAATGTTACCTAAGTAAAATTCAACCCATCCAATGGAAGATAACAGTAAACAAAAATAATAATAATAAAGCAAGAAAACAAAATAAAATAAAAATAAAAGCATGCTAGCAGAAAGCATAAAAAAGATGATGAAAATAATCCTAACAAGAAAATTTGCAGTTTTCAATAAAAAAGCACAAAAAATGCTAGGTATGGTATGACATAGTAAACTGAAAGAAAAAAAAAGGAAAGAAACACAACTAAGAAAATGCTAAAAATCAATGAAACAGAGCAAAAGAATCAGAGTATTTATTTGTTTTGTTTTGTTTTTCTAGAGAAAGGCAATTGGTACCCAAAGTCTTCCCAGGATGCAGATTCTTAGGGTGGAATTCTGGATTTGGATCACTCACTGACTATATGTAACATGTTCTCCATTGATGGGGATTATTGGAACAGCAATGCCCTTGGCATGTTATTAATGTAACATCACAATTGCTAAGGCTTTGCCTGTAGTAATTGTGATAGAAAACAGAACAAGCTGTCCTGGTATATGTCTTTTCGCTAGTGTTTGTGTATTAAAGTCAGACTCCGATAGGGAAGAAGTAGGATGTTAAGGCTTGTGCGGGAAGTTCCGTGATGACTGTGCTTGAGAACATTGAACACTCAGATTTTTCTGAACCTTTTGGGTCAGCACAAGTGTCCCATCTGCACTTGCTAGAGAACAGCAGCCTCCACTTATCTCCAACCCTGTAATTTCTTACCCTAAGGCAAATGCCGTGGAGGATATATGAGAGGATATATGTGCCCTGCTCAAGACCTGACCTCACCACACTTCACTGATGCTAAACCAAGTTTCAGCATGGCTTCACTGGGGAAATCCTGTCCCTGTATGGTGAAAAAAGAGATTATTAACAGAACCTTAGAATGGATCTTGCGGGTTCTATATACCTGCGATACTAGCATCTCCAGCTGATTCACTGTGAGCCATTATTTTCTTGAATTCCAAGGAGACAGTCTAGTAGTTTTGTAGTAGTTTATTGTTAGTACTTACTTAAGGTGTCCTTGCCAAATTAAAGTCTGAGTCACAAGCAAGTTCTCTTCCCCTGTGTCAAAACTCTCTTATTTATATCCATATTTTGTCCACACCACCCCTCTATCCCAGCCTGGCACCTGCTGATTGGTTCCAAAGTCCTGCTTTACTTTCAAACAGGAACAGGATCTCCCTGGTTGGAATGTGCTGAACTGGAACCTCGTGATTGGTCTAAAACCAATGAAAGGAAGTGAGGAACTGAGGTTTAAATCATAAGTGGTTATGCTATCTTCAGTTCAGAATATAATTGTTTTCTTCTCTTTGAACAAATAATAGAGCTTAAGAGTAGAGTTCAGAAATAAGAAAATAGAGCTGGTCATACTTTTACACTCTGGATACATAGTTAATTATATTCGCACCCAGTTTTCTCCTTTTGCCCCATTGAAACTGAAAATTTTATTTTTGAATTCGAAGTAGGCATTCCTCGTGAATTTAGATAGCTAGCATGGACACTCCACATGAAAGCTCATACTGAATCTGAAAATTTTTCTCAAATTTGAAAATGGAAAAATATTTTTAATAAATATTGCAGCTGTAGAAGTCTCCAGCACATATTGAGGATGATTCCCAAGAATTCCAGAGGATAAATATATTATGTGTGGAAATCTATGGTCATGATGCTCGCCTTAGGGAGTAAATATTTATCTTTTCATGGTTTTTGTTTCTGCTTCTCCCGAATTATTTTTCAAATGACAAAATCCTCCAGGGAAGAACAAAGCTCTTACATAAAGACTCTTCTTTTTAAGCTTTTGTTTTTCTTTTCAAGAAGATTCTGTATTGAATAAACAGAGAGTAGATTTGCAAGGGAGAGAGAGAAGAAGGTCAGCTTGATTCATGAAAAGTCAATGTGCCGTACTAAAATAATTCTTCTCATACAGCCATAGAATATGTTTTGTATAACCAAAGCCAACTTAGACAAATAATACTAATAATACAGATTACTTTTACAAATGATAAATGAATTGTTTCCTAGTAATTTTAATCCATAAAAATAGGGAAAGGACTTCAATAAATGAAAAATATAGATATAAAAATAGATGTTTTGATAGATGATAAATAAGCAGCTGGTGAACAGTCGTATGTTAGAATTTAATACCTTATTATTAGTCGTCTAGAATTTACTAAGTACCATATTATCCATCTTTTTGAAGTGAAGGTTTTGCCTTTACTTGGAAAACTTATGTATTATTTTGAAGATGGAACACATTGTTCATGTTACCCTTAGCAGTAAGAATTTTTATAATGGATTCTTGATATATACCTTTGACTCACATTCTTTTATTTCAGGCACACAACTCAGGATAACCACATACATATGGGTAGAGGTACATGGAAGAAAATCTGCTCTTCCGGATTATTGGATTCAAAATTAAAGCCTGTCATTGCAAGCAGAATTTGGAGACAACAAAGGAAAGACGTAATATAGTTTTTAAAACATTATTAAAATATGATGAGTCTGTACTTTGCTTAAACAATAAAAAAAATGCCAGTGATTTATTTTGAATTCCAATTTATTCGGGTAAGCTACTTTGAGATTTCTTGAAAACATCTTCTATATCATTTTTTGTTGTATTCTGGAGAACTCTCCCATTTACCTAGTACACATTATACACAAACTGTGCTTCCCTGAGGGCATTATTGTAATAGAGGCACTCAAACTCATTTACCTCTTATCCTTTCATTATAATTTTTTCAACAATAAGTCTTTCTATGATGCATATTCCAGGGCTATGTGAAATCATGAATTTTATTAATCCCTCTTAAAATCGTGATCCTCAATGTAACTCAGCATAACTCCGACTATGCAAATGAAATCAGTTAGTTTATACTTTAATATACATGTTTAACTGGAGAGACGATTTCCAGTTGCTTGATTACTTGTGAGGTAAGAATTTGTTAGCAACTGTCTCAAATAATCTTTTTTGAAGAAGACATAAAGGAACATCAGAGAAAAATAGATAACATGAAATCAGATTTGGCTGTTCTTTGTTGTAGAAAACTTCATTTGATAAAGAAAGCTAAGACACACACTCAGACACAAAGAAACTTACTAAATTTATCAACAGAATAAAACATATGAAATAAAGTCAAACATAGGTCAAATTATTTTTCCTATCTTACTCATCTTGAAATAAAACAAGTGAATTATAATATATCCCAAGAGAGATTCGGGGTAGAGATTTCAGCAGAAAACTTGCTTTTAGGAGAGAGTTTGTGAGGGTGCCAATTTTCAAGGGTCATGAGATCTTATTTGATCACATGTTTCTGTAACTTCAAAAGCTTCATAAATTCCATAGCTGGTAGCTATATATCCCCCCTTCTAAACGTATGTGACCAATCACTTAAACATCATAAAACAAAACAGGAAGGCATTTTAAGTGATCAGGATGGCTTACGTATCTATCCTAAATTTGGGGATACAATTCTTGGTAAATTATGTATCATAAAAGGTGTTGATCTAATCCCTACTTTTGAACAAATCCCTTTGTCTCCATCAAATTATAGATAAATCAGTATGTTGGATTTCTTCTAAATTGCAGAACTAGTTGTCTAAACTAACAGATTTCTGATAAAATGTACAAAGGATAAGTACATTTGTGATAACTTTTATTTCTGAAAAGTACCGTATCTACACTCAACTTTCGATTATTATTTTTGCTAAAGATATAATTCTGCATTGGTAATTGTATTCCAAAAGAAAATAGATTATTTTTCATTGTGGCCCAGATCCCAGTTGTTAATAATTCTAATGCCATGCTGATTCCTAAAGCTTTGTACACATTTTTTCCCACTGTGGTGCCTTTAAGGTCTTTTTCAATTTCATTTATAATGCAGGTATTTGCCATACCCTTTAATCTGAAAATATTTGATTTTTAGTTCTGGAGAAAGAAAGGGAAAAAAAAAAAAAGAACAGAAAAACAGAAAAAGGAAAATGTGCCCCCAAATTATTTTATCTTTTTGCTTATGTGTCCTTTCTAAAGTTTCAACAATTCACATGTTAATTGTGGTGATAGAAAATGAAAAGAAATAAAAATTTCAAAAAGTCTTTTCATTAAAAAGTGTGTCTGCAGTAGGCCCAGGCACAGCATCCCAACACAAACAAGTGTCAGAAGTTTCTCTTTCTTCTCATATGTCTGTTTTTAATCAGTGGGGAAAAGTTTTTAATCAGCATGAAGGTGAGCTCCCTACTTCTCTTTGGCAATAATTGAGTCACATGATCCTGCCTAAATCAATCCCCAGCCAGGGCAAAAGAATCACGATGACTGGTTGAAGAATCAGATCCCTTTCCTCTCAGGGCAGGGATCTTTCTTTCTTTGTAACAGGAGCTGATGTATGTGAGGGACCAATTATTACCACCTGTTGTTGCACATTCTCTTTTAACGAACGGTAGTTTCTATATGTTACCCTATTCTTTCTCTGCCATTGCATATCAGGTGTGTTGTGTATGAATAATTTGTCTGGTTCTCTTAAGAAATCAAATTATGAAGAGTAATTCTGGATTCGAGGAAGCAAACTGTATACAGTCACACATCTTGACCTTGGATCTGGAGCAGTAAAAGGGTGAGAACATGTGGATTCTGTGAAAGTGCATTTATTGTAAACATGTATTTTAATGTATGTGTAGGATGAAAGGTATGGGTGGATGTTACACATGCAAAGAGAGGTGCATGCAGTTATTGATTGTGGCCATACCAGCACTAATTCCTCATTTTGTATGTGCTAACTGAGCCCCAATTTCGTGAAGCTTTTCATTGCTTTGCTCAGAATTTAGTTCAAGATTAAATACACATATTTAAATTGATGATGGTGGTGCCTTAACCTTTGCTCATGATTTGTTGGGACATGAGCATGTGAATTTTCTAGGAAAAGTCTACCATGATCTTAAAAAGAGAGACTAGAAAGAGGAGGCTTACCATCTGTCTTATGTTGTTTTCATATGAATCCTCTACTGTTACAGCTATGTCAAAAACAATGTTATGGTTCTCTTGCAATCCTGCGTCTGAAGATACAACCCACATATCCAGGAAGAAGGGAAAAACCAAGAGAATAAATAGCAGAACACGAAGATTCAGAGCTCAGGAATGTTGTACCTGAAGCCTGTCTTACCCTGAACTCTTCATTATTTAAAAAAAAAAAAAAAAAAAAAAAAAAGAGTAAATTTCTCTATGGCTTAAGCCATGATTACCCAGATTTTCTTTTACTTGCAGCTAAAAACTTCAAAACTACAACTCTCTCAAAGAAAATTCATCCATGCTCTAACAGCTGTCTTTTAGCTTCTGCTATTATGCTGGATAAGCTTCAAAATCTGCTTCTTGGCCAACCTATTTATTTTGTCAATGTACATGCACATCGGCTAGAATAAAGATGTTATATTAACAATATCAACAAAATTAATCACTTAAAACACGGAAGCATTCTTAAGCAACATATAATAAAATTTTTATTTGTATTGACCTCAAGTCAATGAAGAAGTAATTCAAAAATAATTATAAATATGGAAATAGTAGCACTGAAGGACCATTGTTTTATTGTTGTCAAAATAAAAGAAATCAGGAGAGAAATACAGTATAATTGACCTATAAATCTTATTTTATAAGAAAATCTATCACCTATATATAGAATCAATCTGTTTATTAAATAGACTCCCTAAATTTGTTTTGTCAAAGGAGCAGAGAATACACATAACTTCTAAATAGCATGCATAGAAACTTTGTGACCATATATATGCAGGAACTAATTCTCTAATTGAACTAAAATTTTAAAGGAGAAAATAGATGGATGCAAAAAAATTCTTTGTAGAAATACAAGAATATTTTGATAATATTACCAGCATAAGGCAAGACCTATAAACCTAATTTAAAAGCTGTTAAATCAAGTAAACTAATAAAAAGGATTTTTAATTATTGGAATGAGACAAGTAACTAGTTTGATTTAATTTCTACATTGAATGTCCAAATCTGTAAAAAACAAACCAACAGAACTTTGTATCAGAACCAGAAACAAAGGGTTGGTTTAACCTTTAAACCAATCAATGCAATTCCTCACACTAATAGAAAACAGGAAAATATATGTGATCATTTTAATAGATGTATAAAAAGTAATAAAGTTCAAAGGCATCCCTAATAAGAGTAAATTGTGAACAAATTGGGCTCTCCTCACTACAATAAATGTATCAATAATAAAGCTGTAGTGGTTAGCACGCTTCATGAAAATCTATTTAAATCTTTTCTACTAGATCAATATTGTGCTGGAAGTCCTAACTAAAGGCAAACAGGACAAAATGTAAGATTTAGACAAAGGTAAATAAAACTACCAATATTTGATGACAATATGATTGTGTATATAGAAATTCCGAAAGAAATCTACCAATAAATTATGAGAAAAATCTTACCAGTTCTATTTCTCTACAGAACCCTACTACACTGAATGTTTTAAAAACTTTTTCAGGTATTAAAATTTCACTCTTTGTGATGTACAGTTCTATGGTTTGCAAGAATGTAATCTATAAGTTTATACAGTCGTATACCAACCACTCCATTACCATACAAAACAGTTTCATCACCCCGAAACCCTACTTTTTGTAACTAAACCCCTCTGATTTTCTAACTTCTTACAATTTATCTGTTTTCTGGCTCTATATTTTTGTCTTTTCCAGAGTGTCATACAAACGGAATCATGCGATGAGCAGCTTTTTGCAAGTGAATTCTTCTTTCACTTAGTAAAATGCATTTAAGATTTGTCCATGTTACTGTGTGAATCAATAGCTCACTCTATTTCACTGTTGAATAGTCTCCCACTTTGAACACGAGAAGACAAGGTTAAGGCTAAAGTCAATATGCTGAGGATGGCAGTATGGAAAGACTGAAAAAGTCTGCTTGCTGATGCCACTTAAGCATTGAGCTGCTGAAATTACCGCCAGAATTTTCAGTAGGTAAATAACACACACTATTATTAAGTCAAGTTTTATTTTTCAATAAAATGCACAATAATTTTTCTGCAAATACAGTAAAATTTAGCAGCTGATTGTACAGCTCAAAAACTATATCTAGATGTTCTGCATTAAAATTCAACCTTCAGTAATGAAAACGTTTCAGGCATGTCAGTGCCTTGAAGAAGTAACTCATGAAATCCACAGAAAATTGGTTATGTATTAGAAAAATAAAATACAAATGCATTAATTGTAGCCAGCACTGCTAGAAGTCACATCATCCTCTTTGCTTCCCTTTTTTAAAAAATTCATTTCAAGAATTAAAAAATAGCATAAATGTCGTTATACATTCAGTCCTTGCCGCAGGTTGTTTGTTGCAGAGACTTGCCGGCAGAGGGGCCAGGTGCTGGGAGACGCAGAACAGGCAGAGGAGAAGGAGGTGGAAACCACCAGCCAACACTAAATCAGGCCGAGCGCTTCACACGTATGTGCATGGGAAACATGGGTGGGGCGGGAGTAAGCAGCAAGGCACTCCCCCCGTCTCCTCTCTTTGATATTCCCTCCCAGGCTGTTTGCTCCTTTTATGACGTAACACCTTCCTATTTTCACATTCAGAGTTGCTGGTTTTGTTCATTTAAGATATATTAATCTGTAAAAAATGAAGAGAAGCAGATAAACTAATTTCCATCTATTTTATTTTCTTTCCCTGTCACAGTTGCCTGGGGACAATTTCTAATATCTGGTGAGAAGATGAACGATAGGACTGAGTATTTGTTTCGTTTCGCAGACTATAGAAGGCATGCGTACACTGCACAAATGCGGTACTTCAGAACACCATTTATCCTATTTTCGATGTTCGAGTGTTGATCCATTGTATCAAAATCTGGACTCTGCTAACTCTGGCCCAGTGATAAGACCAGCCAGTTGTGAGAACTTGGTATGAGTGGAATACAGGAAGGAAGATGACTATTTTTTCCAGATTATTTCTTGGCCATATTTTGTTCAGAAAAACAAAGGATAAACAAAAATATACTCCAGTTATTGAAAACTTCATATAGCACTGAATAATTCTGAACTTGAAAATCTCTATGATTCTGAAGTTGACCTTGGACTCTTGGATTCCATTAAGATAGAGACACCTTGAGCTCGTGTTTAAAGAATATATTTAACTTTACCCAAATAATACATAAGCATGGATGAAAATAAAATAATTCTGAAAGCCTTTTAAAGGAAAACACTCTCCCATCTTCTTTTCCCCGTTGCCTGTTTCCCTCTGACTCAATAGATTTGTTGTCCTTTAGGTTTTCTTTTGGTAGCGACATTGCATCTTTCAAGTTACACAGGTTGCTGTATCTTGATTTGTCAGGTGGGACACTGCCTGTTTACTTCTCACTATGAGGGATAAGAATTTAGCTGTCTTTCACCACATACTACCTCCATTGCTTCATCCTTCGGTGAGATATAGAATATATTTAATTAAATACAAAATAAATATTTGGTGTTTACAATATGGTCGTGTAAATAATGTTCACTGAGAAGTCAAATAGTATATCATGATTACATTTCTTACACTCATTTTGCTTTTCACTGGAATTTTTGACTTCTTTTTTCTTCCCTTTGTAATGTCTTCTTTCAATATTTTTTTTTCCTGAAATAGCCTGGTGTAGCAGATATTCTAGGGGAAGTACGTTTCTTCCTTAAGGATCCCTTATCTGAATGTTTTGTCTTCCAGGCGCAGACTGATCCAGACACCCTCTATTCTATATATCCTGAGATTTTCATTCACCCATTTGTTTTCTCAAGTGGACCCACTATTTCCTGTTTCTTAAGTGTAGCAGACATTTGGCATTTGTTGATCTCTCAGCATCTATCCTCCTCCCTAGCTATATTCATGTGCTTTTTTCAGGGTACCATTTTACTCTCACTTTCAGATAATGGGGTTCTGTGCAACTGGCCCAAATTTCATACCAAGAGGTGGACGCTGGATAGTTTGAAGTATTTATTCTAGGTCGTTCTTTTTGCTTTTGTTTTGTCTGAGTCACCAGTTTGGGCCAATACAAGTCGGGCTTTAGACTACTATTTTTGTTTGGTTCTTTGTTTTTGTGGGAAAGAAGCTCTTTCTCCTTTCACAAACAGAAAGCTGGGAGATATTGTGTTTCGATACGTTGCATTCACTTGCAGTCAAAAGAAGGCTAAAAGAGACAGAATGGAGTAAACTAGTGAATGAAAGGAGTGTGATCCACAAGATGGAAAAAGTCAATTGTGGATGGAATTGTTTGAGAGTAAAACCAAACTTACCCCTAAATTTTAACATTATGCAAATGAGTAAAGAATTCCCACCTTGTGTGGGTGATGATGTTCATGAGCACGATGATTTGCACATGCTAGTTTGTATTTGGTTTTCAGCATTTTACAGTTAAAAATAACCTCATTGATACATCCAATTCAATACTTCTGTTCATGTCTTTTGCCTACTTTTTAATGGGGTTGTTTGATTTTTTTTCTTGCTGATTTTCTTGAGTTCTTTGTAGATTCTGGTTATTAGCCCTTTATCAGATCTATAGCATGAAAATATTTTCTCCCCTTCTGTAGGATGTCTGTAGGTTGGCTGGATTAGGGGCCCACCCAACTCCAGTATGACCTGATCTAACATCTGCAATAATGTTATCTCCAAATCATATCAAAATCTGAGGTTCAGGGTTTAGGATTTGAACATATTAATTCTGTGTGTGGCAGGGGGCATAATTCAGCCCATAACATTGCTATTCAGCTAATAGCAAATATGTTGAAGACTGTTGGTCACAGGACCCATGCTGGCATTTGAATCTGACAATCCCAAGCTTCATTGTGGCCCTTGTTAGAACTGACGCACGTGAGAGCCAAGTAATGAATGACCGTCGTTGGGAAGGGCCAAGCAGAAGCCTGTGAACCTGCCCCTCCACTCCCGGCCAAGAGAGTAGATCAAAACAACACTGTGTTGGGTGGTAGGGAAGGCAGGAGCCAGCACCAGCATTAAGGGTCTGCATCAGGGGTGAGCTAACTACAGCTGTGAGACAGTGGCCTGTTATTGCATCGCTGATAAGCTAAGAATGGCTTTTACATTTTCAAAGATTGTAAAAACAAACAGAAAATATGTGACAAAGACCATATGTGGTTTAAAGAGCCTAAAATATTTACTATTTCATTTACCTTTACAGAAAAAACAAACAAATGAAAAAAACTCTGCCACCATGATCTAAATGATTCCGGGCCCCAACATATTTCTGTTTAATTGACCATCTGGTCCCTGTAGACAAAAGATGGATCCTGGAGGGTGACAATGTGCTACCATAGACCCAACTAAATATTAACCCAATGGCGAGAGCAGATAAACACACCTCAGTCACAGGCCGTTTTACCGTTGATTTGTTAAATATAGTGTTTTCTATTCTGTCAGAAAAAAGGATACTGTCAGCAGACAATAACCAGCTGTGACCTCCAGGGTTTGTCTCAGCAGCAGTGAGCTGCCTCACCCAGGGTAACCCACATCCAATCAATAATCAAAGCCAGGTTATAAGGGCCTGGCACTTCCGCCCTGCGTGGGGTGACTCCGGCCGGCCAGCTATGCCCCGGATTTGCCCCCTGGGAAGGACAGGGCTCTGTGGAAGCTACAGTGCACGTTGCCCTTTGCCTCTGACCTTTCTTGCTCACTGTCCTCAATCTGGCCCCCACGGTTATTGATTCCTAATAAATACCCCACACGTCACACCGATCTCAGCTTCAGTTTCCAGAAAAGCCAACCTAAGACAGTCATCAATCAGACTTGACCAGAGCAATAAATAAACTTCCGTTCTGCTTTTGTGACATGGCTGTTAGTATTGCTTCAATAAAAAGGCTTAAAATATATTGAATTCAATTGATGAAATAATATAAATACATCAAAACCAAGCAAACAGGTAAATATTTAAGTCAAGTTAGTAGATCAAAACAATACTGCGTTGGGGAGGTAGGGATGGAAGAAGTCAGCACCAACTTTAAGAATCTAAATCACGGATAAGCAAACTACAGCTGTGAGACCTGGGCCTGTTGTTGTACGTCCGGTAAGCTAAGAATGGTTTTTACTTTCAAAAGTAACAATTTCTATTAAGTCAACGCAGTGAGCCCTCCTTTGTGCTGTAGGTGTCTACACTTCTTATACTCTCTTTGTCCTGGGTCAAGATGTGAGCTTGTCCGAGTTGCATTTCCCTTTTCCCTTCAAATGTCCTGATTCACCAGCTTTTTTTGTCCACGGTGATATCAAGTGCAACCCTGAAGCTAGCAAATCTAAATTATTTAATTTTATTCTTCCCATTATATTTAGTTTGACCAACAAAAAGCAATGTTCTCATTCTAAAAAATAAAGATTTCTATGAATATCAAAAGTTTCTAATACAAATATATAAACATTGATCTGTGATTATAGATGCAGACAGTCTTGGGCATTCCATTTCTACATGGTCTCACATAGTGTGGTTTTCATGGAAAGCAGCATGCTTTCACCTGGGGACGAGATCCCTGAGTCACGATCGCCAACATCCATGGAAATGAGCGACCTGACTTCAAAGAGAAGTGCAGTGTCAGGCCTTGATCGTGTAATTTTCCTGGTGGCGCACTCTTTTTCATTCTTTGTAAACATTGGAATAGGGCTGGTTACATTAGTGCTGAAGGCTGGTAGAGATTTGTTTGTTTTTGTGAAGTGAAGAAAATATAATTCATAAATCATATATCATATAATGACTTACATGCCAGTTTTTTTGTTTGTTTTTGTTTTCACTTTTCCTTTTTCAAACCAGTGCCACAGGAATAGACTAGTGACTGGTTTGAGATGGGCACAGACACAAAGGTGCCTGTGTTCTGAGCCACAAGCATACAGCTGCAGACCAGAGTCATGGAGATGCATTTGTGATGTACAGACTAAACGGGGGACTTTTTCCCTTTGTTGTGTCATCCACATAAGGAATTAATTTGGAAAGAAGAGAACTTTATCCTGTTGTTATCCATTACTTTTTATATGTTCTCTTTCTTTTGACCAAACCACAACCTCTTTGATTAGAATAAGCTACACAAGTGCAGCTACTCCATGTTATAAAATTCTAATTAAATGCAGTTAATTGAAAAACTTAAGCAAGTTTTTATTTGGCAGATTTTATGACTAGAGCATCTTAATTAAGTAGAATTTCCAAAGGATATTGATGATAGTATTTGGTTTTAAGTTGAAAACAAATTTCTTTACCCCAAGAGAATGAAAGCAGCATATAGAGACTATATTTCTTTTTCATTAAAGAATAATCATGTTGAATCTGTTTATAGGACTTTGCGGTACAACAGATGACTGGTGTATTTAAGTCCTTAGCCTCTAACATAGTGAGGCAATGTCTGGCAGGCACAGGTAGAAGATGGACTGTGAAGAGCTGGCTGCTCCAGTTATTCAGCAAAACATATAATTGCTGCTAATGTATTCATCTTATTCTGAAACTGCACCTGCAAAATAGGAATCAAAAAGTTCAAGATAAAAATTCTTACCAATTGGCTTTTAGACAAAGATGTTTCTTTACCTTTTTTTGCTATTTTTATGTTTGCTTCTCTAATTGAAGAATTAATTAGATAGATCATCTGCAGTGTGCCGTGATCGTTACATTGAAAAACATAAAATATTCTTCGTGGATGCAGTTTCATTCCTTCCCACAGCATCTTATTTTATTTATCTTCATGCCTTTTTTGGAGAGAGGTCTTTTCTCTGTCTGCCCTGAAATTTTAATGCAGAAAGTAAAGACTAGAAAAGATAAGTGACTCAATTGTGACAAACTTACAATCAAACGATGAAGGTAGACTGGAGGACATTTCATCTCTACCCAGAAATTTGAGCTGTGGGAGAAAGGAGAAAGACAGGACCACGGTTCGAAGAGCTTCTGTCGAATGTTCGCTGTCTCAAAGTCACAATAGGTCTTGATTAATGTAAGACACTGTAAATTGAATCCTAATTTTCAAGCAGTGATTTAGATAAATAAATGGGTGTCTTATAGTAATATAAACAGAAATAAAATTACATAATTGCACAGATAAAATCTACTAAGCTAAAATTATCTTATTTCTCTTTTCTTCCCTTAGTTTATTTTAATAAGAACCCATAGAACATGAAGCTTCATAACTCATATTTAATATAAAAAATTCCTGCTCATAAGTTCATGTTTTATATAGTTTGATAGTAAAATAAAAACTGAATTTATGTGAAAGCGTAGTCAGTGAAAGTTATGCTCTGCTGGAATATTATAGTCATCCTTTGACATGTTACAAATAAAGAGGTTACTGTAAGCTTCATGCTGGACCTGTGGAAACAGTGTGGACTTAAAACAATAGTAAACGTTATAACAATATGCGGCAAATCTATCTCATGTTCTTTATCTTTAAACATGATAGCCACTTTACAAGTCCTGAGCTTTTCTCAAAAATGCTACTGTATGAATATTGATAATTAAATTAAATAATCTCCTTAGGTTTAAGCAATACACCATACGGCACACTGGACAATGAGAAGAATTCATGAAGATTATAATGCAAATTTTAACTGAAACCACAAATCATTGAAATTGATATATTTTAAATATTTAAAAATGTATCATGTATATCTAAGACATCTAAGATTTAAGAGAAGGTTTAGTTCTGAACATGTTTATCCTATCCATTGATAAGACTTTTAGTAGCCTACAGGGTGGGCTTCTGATTACATTATTTGTATTTACATTGTTATGAATAGATATTTACTTACCAAGGATTATATTTCCCCAAAATAAATAACATGAAAGATCAAGTATTTATACAACTTTTATGACACTGATCTGCAAAAGATGATGAATTGACATTTTTCTTAAGATGGAATTAAAAACATTCACTCAGCTCTAATATGAGTTTATGAAATTGTAAATTCCATAAATTCTCAGTAACATGGGACGTACTTATAGACAGATGGAATGTTCCTAATTCCAGAGACGTGGACTTGCAATCAATTATCTTTTAAGTTCTAGTCACAATAAAATTTAGCATCATTAAACCATTAACATTAAAATGAGGTCAGATTTCTACGTTTAAGTGGTTTTTATTCTAGACTCAAGTATCCAAATAAATTTTTCCAGTTCACACTTTTATGTGTAAGCGCACAATATGCTCTTGTACATACTAATTACAATTCAATTTACTCAATATATTCTGCATACATTATCCAAAATAAACAGCACATTGTCTTATTTATTCTTTTCCTATAAACCAAATATTATGCTAATAAAATTGAGCAGGAGTACAACAAATAATTGCTTCTGAGATTCATAATAAAATGCTATTTTAATTAAAATGATTATACATACCAATGAATTGCTATTCACTACCTGTACACTTATTAAGAGTTTTCCTGGTCATAAGAAGAAAGTTATTTTTAAAAGCATATTATCAGTTCGAATTATTTAATATGCCCCAGAGATAAATAACACTAGTCAAGGAAGACTAAGAAAGAAGTGTAGGAAATTATTAAAGGTGCAAAGAAGCTCCCAAGATTTACTGCAAAATAAGAAATATATATTGGTGGGAGTTAGAGAGGGTTGAATAGTGTCCCTCCAAAAGTCACGTCCACCTGGAACCACAGAATGTGTCTTCATTTGGAACAAGGGTCATTGCAGGGGTTATTAAAGATCTTGAGGTAAGTTCATCCTGGAGTGGAGTGGGTCCTCAATCTAGTGATGAGTGTCCTTACAGGAGACAGTAAAGGAGAGGTCAGAGACACTTGGAGTAGCCACAGGAAGATGGAGGCAGAGATTTGAGGGCAGACACAAGCTAAGCAATGCCAAGGCTTGCCAGCAACCACCAGAAGCTAGGAGAGAGGCCTGGAACAGATTCTCCCTCAAGAGCTTCTAGAAGGAATCAGCTTGACCATCACCCTGAATTTGGACTTTTGGCTACTTGAACTGTGAAAGAATAAATTTCTGTTGTTTTAATTCACCAAGTTTGTAGCAATTTATTATGAAAGCCTAAGGAAACTAATACAGGGACATATCAATTAGTATTTAAACTTAGCATCTACTTGCAGTAGATTTTAAAAGAGAAAATGATACACAAGCCAACACGAATGTGTTAATGAGGAATCTCCCCCAACTGCACACTCATTCACAACTTTCTTTGATTTTGAAAGTTCATGTGCTTTCTATGTCTAAAAGAACTCTCCATTTCTTATCCATTTGAAATTTTTAAATGCAGAATGGTCTTGAAAGCAAAAAAAAAAAAAACAAAAAAAAACCAGTTATATTTTTAACTGGGATTATCAGATTATTTAATTTCTCATGTATTTACTTTTACATCTGGGTATCTTCTATGTGACATTTTAAAGCCTATTTTAATGTGTACTATTTTCTTATGGTCGCTGTGTAAACTCTTCCAGAATTTTTTCTGTGTCACTGCATGTTTTTTTTAACAATTACATATTTCTGGAAGTTTAGGAAAGGAGACGATTCCAATCGTGAGGGATAGACTTCTTCTTAGAGTCCTATTTAAACATGACTATAAGTGTAATACAAATCTGTGTTTTAGCTGTTGGAAAGTTCTTTCACGTTTATGAGAAATGGGCGTTCTCACACAAACACTTAGGAACCAACTTACCATTTAAAAAATTGCTTTGAATAAATTGGGAATAAACAAGATTTACGCATCTGATAAACAAGTTGTCGTTCAAGAAAGAAAGGAATGAGTCGCCATTAGAGTAATAACCATTCCTTGAAAACATCTTTTTTCCTTTCCTTTCTTTACCTTTGCTTACTCCCCACCTGTTCTCTTGGTCTCCCTTGCACTCGGCCTATCGGCTGTACCCTCCAACCTGGGGGACCCCAATTTCTCTTGTCTCTGCTCTCTCGTCGGCTGTTCTTGTGTAGATTTGCCTGTTTCTCCTCAACTCTGTGACCTTGAAAAAGAAGAGTTGCACCTCCTCAGGGTGTCTTCATTCTGGGGAGTCCCAGGACGGTGCACACACTCCCTGCATGCCTTCTGCTTTGCCTCCCGTCCTTCCCTTTTCTCATTTCCTTTTTCTCTCGCTGCACTAGGGTGTCACCTTCCCAATAAAGTCTGAGCACATCCTCTTTGCCTCCGGTTCTGTTTCTGGAGAACCCAAGCTCAGATGCACGGACTTCCAGACTGTCTGTTACTCCCGCCTTTGAATCACAGCCCGAACCTCTCCCCTGAATTCCATCGGCCCCTTTGGCAGCTGCAATCCTGCTCCACTCTCCCATCTGTCTTTGCCATAAATGGAAGCTCCCTGCTCCAGTTGGTTAAAGGAAAAAAAGAAACCCAAAAAATCTTTGCAGTAATCCTCATTTCCCTCATACTTCTCATTCCACTAATTGGTGGACATTGTGAGCCTTTCTTCAGATTCCATCCAGAGCAGGGCTCCTCACCACCTTTAACAGTGTCCACGTCCCGTCACCATTCCTTGCCTTCACTGAGCCAGTCACTCTCCATGAGGGTGTCCTGACTCCGCTCGGACTTCTCTAATGGTGCGGTCTCCACACTGTAGCCAGCAATGCTAATGCAAGTGGTGTCCTTCCTCCCTGCCCGAATTCCTGCGCTGCTTCCCATCTCTCCAATTAATATTCTGGTTCCTCACTTTGCTCTAAGAAAGTGCCCTGCTAAGCTAACCCCATCTTCCCTGACTCATCGAGTTCTATTTCCCTGCCTCTGGCTTATGCATTTACTTCCACAGACAGGTCTGAGTCCCAATTCAGGGCCGTTGTATTCACTGTTCGGTCTGGCTGCAAGTTCTCCCCCTAAGATATCAATGCATTTTTCTTCTTCGCTTCCTATAAATCTCCAGCCAAATGTTATATGATCAGTAAAGCTTCATTTGATGTCTCAATACATAAAAGCATCTCCCTCCATATCTTATTTTTCTCATTTTATTTTACTTTTTCATTGGGAATCCTTTGCACTACATGGCATACTATTTATTTATTTGCTCATTTCTTCCTTATTTTTCCTCCGCTAGAATATAAGCTCCAGGAAGGCAGGGCATATGATATGCTAGTTTAATGATACATCCCCTTCACAAAGGCGGTGTCTTACATGTGATAGTCTCTCTAGGAATATGTGTTACAGGAATGAACAATTAAATGTTCAACTCACCTTAATTCACAAAGTATTTATTGAGCACTTTCTGGACACCAAACATGGGGTGAAAGACACTAGAAATCCCAGGGGCAAATAAAGAGCCTGAAGTCTACATTCTTTCTAGAGCTCCAGCTCCGCCTCCGCACGACAGCTCCTACAGCAGAATCTTTGACCCACTTGTCTCTTGAGTTTCTCTTCCCCAAGCTCCGGGTACACATTTTCATTCTTTTCCCAGCTACATTGTACAAGTGGAGCACCCCAATCCAAAAATCTGAAATCCAAAATCCAAAAAAATTTGAACACTGACACGATACCACAAGTGGAATATTCCACACCTGAACTCATGGGATAGGTAGCAGTCAAAATGCAGGTACGAAACATTCCATTTATTCAGCATCTGCAGGGGAACAAAAGACCCTCCCAGCGCCCTTTCCACATTCTCCCAGATTCGCCCACAAACACACCAACAAAGGGTAATGAAATGGCATGTGTTCAGGCCGATGCACCAATGGCAGGTTTCCTACGATGCCCCCCAGGAAGCCAAGACCTATGTGCATTACTGACTGTGGGTGTTTTTGCTTATTCTCTGCTCTGCAGTGCAAGGATGTTGTTGAAAATGTCAAAGAGGTCTGCAAATACCCTGACGGGTAACAATGATAGGAAAAAGAGGAAGCATTTATGTTTATCTGTAGCACAGAAGTCAAGACGCTGGAGAAACTGGTCAGCGGTGTAGGAGTGAAGCACCCTACAGAATAGGATGGTGCTGGAAGGACCACCATATATGACCTGAAGAAAGGGAAGGATAAACGGTTGAAGTGCTAAGCTAAAAGCGATGAACAAGAGTTAATGAAAAATACAAAAAAACACTGCATAACTAAAAATGAAAGTCTTGATCATGTATTCAAAGAGTTGAACTGCCAGCATCAAAGTGAACACCTGTCACTTAAAGGTATGCTGATCATAAAACAAGCAAAGATCTATCACAATGAGCTTAAAATTGAAGCGGGCAGTAAATAGTCAACAGGCTGGTTGCGGAAATGTAAGAAAAGACATAGCATCCAGGTTTTAAAGATTTGTGGTGATAAAACACCTGCTGATCAGGAAGCAGTGCAGAAATTCGTTGACGAGTTTGCCAAGGTCATCTCTGATGAAAATCTGATGCCAGAACAAAGTCTGTAATGCTGATGAAACATCACTATTTGGTGTTATTGCTCCAAGAAGACAGGGACTACATCTGATGAGACAGCTCCTATAGGAATTAAGGATGTCGAAAACAGAATAACTGTGCTGGGATATGCTAATGCAGCAGGCAAGCAAAAATGTAAACTTGCTATGATAGGCAAAAATGTGCATCCTTGCTGTTTTCAAGAAGTAAATTTCTTACCAGTACATTACTGTATTATGCTAACAAAAAGGCATGGATAACCAGGGACATCTTTTCTGATTGATTTCACAAACATTTTGTACCAGCAGCTTGCGCTTACTGCAGGGAAGCTGGACTAGATGATGACTGCAAGATTTTGTTATTCCTCGACAACTGCTCTGCTCATCCTCCGGCTGAAATTCTCACTAATAGTAATGTTTATGCCAGGTACTTTCTCCCAAATGTGACATTATTAAATCATCCATGTGACCAGCATATCTTTAGATCAGTGAAGAGTAAATATAAAAACACCTTCTGAACAGTATGCTAGCAGCAGGGTGCAGAGGTGTGAGTGTGGAAGGTTTCCAAAGGGAGGTTAGTGTAAAGAATGAAAAGCACAGTTGTACGTACCTGGTACAACCTCTACCCTGGGACTGTGTTCAGTGATGATGATGAACCAGGTGGTGAGTTTGTAGGAAGGGGTGGCTGAGATAGTAACACTTTTGATTTTTGGTGGTTCAATTTATACAAACTTTGTTTCATACATACCATTATTAAAATATTGTATAATATTACCTTTATATCGTGTGTATCAGGCACATACAAGCCATAAATGAATTTTGTGCTTGAATTTGGGTCCCAATCCCAAGATACCTCATTATGTATATGAAAATATTCCACAATCTGAAAAAAATCTGAAATAATTCTGGTTTCAATCATTTCTGGTGAGGGATACTCAACCTGTATTGTATTAATTTCTTTACAGCTCTGGTTTTCATTAGACAGTGAGGAAGGGATATGTTCTTTGTGTCTTCTCTGCTTTGAATTGCACCTGACAGATCTCAAGTGGAACTAAATTTTATCTTTCTCCCTTCCCCACCCCAAAGATGTTTCTCTTTTTGTTGGTAGTATTGCTGTTTTTTGGCTCATGGCAGTTTAAACATTCATAATAATGTCCTAGTTCCTCAAGCTTTCATCTCATGACTAATTTCTCCCCAGTCCTGATCCTAAGTAAATATCTGGAAGTTATCCTTTAAATTTGGACAATAAAGTCAGTAAAAGTTGATGTGCCCCTTAAGAGTTCTGGTTGCAGATTCACTGAACATTTAAATCTTTATCTATTTTCTGCCAGACAGTGAGTTTAATGCATGATAGCTATAATCAATTCAGAATTCTTTAACATCTGGTAAATAGAGTGAATTATCTGTGACAAATACTGCTAATCTTTTATTTGTTTGGGGGTGGAAGTAGCAGATACACCATTCTGTGGTAACAGTATTTCATCTAAGGAAAGGAGATTATCACAAATTATCATCATTTTGAGAGTCAAACAATCTTCGTGAAACTTCATATAGCTGTGAAGTATCAAAGCTGATGACTCTAATTCTGGAATCTGAGGTCTGGAATCTGAGGTATGGAATAGCCTATTTGCATATAGAATATTTTCCCCCTTTATTGGATTGTAATGTATTGCTGTCTTACAGATCCAAAAAGATTCTAAAATATATTAAATAGAAAATACTATCTGCTAAACAAATGAAAGTATAAAAATATTTATCATAATTAGTAAACTCATCTTCACTTCCATCACCAGAATGGTGCAATTTAGCAGGACAAGAAAATAAACTGTTATTTTAAACACATTTTTTGGATATAACATTACAAACTGATTTTAATTATAATTAATATTTTGTCTACTATAAATTATAAAAATCAAGGGAAAGTTATCAACATGAACAACTGCAATTCCCACAATAGAGATATATAAATATATGATTGACGTATTGTGATTTTAATAAACTTTTTATATTGAATTGATTTTATACTTACTGAAAAATCTAAAGATAGTAAAGAGAGTTCCGATACATCCCTCACCCAGCCTCCCTGAACATTAACATCTTACAACACCATGGTGAATTCGGCACAACTGAGAAACCAACATTGACACACTACTGCTAATTCAATCCACACTCTATTTGAAAATAACCGTTTGTGTTTTCATTAACCCTTTTTATTTTTGCTTTCAGGATTCAGTCAAGGATGCTACATTGCATTTAGAGCATTATGAATTTTGGTAAATAAATTCTCATAAGCAAGCTTAAAATGCATCTGTATTCATATAATCAGCTACAAACATGGCAACATTATAAAGTAATTTAGATAAAATAAAAGGCCCTAAATTTAAAATATTGAAAATTATAATCTTGCAGAAAAATTCCAATTATTTTTAAAGTTTCTTTCTTCATAGGCTTTAATTTTTATCATTTGCTTTATTATGTGTTTAACATTTCCCTTTTATTATTTTTCTTTCATATTTTTATTTATATTTTAGACATATATCTAAGAAGTGATTTTTGGAAAAATTTATGAAACACGGGGAAAATTCAGTTGTTTAACCTCCAAACTAATAACTATATTTTAAAAATCAAGTGATTTTGCTACATAGCACTTCCATTGTAGAAAAGTACTAGTTGATGGCTATCATATTCAAAGAGAGTCAATAGTCAAACAAAAATCCACATATTCATGTTACACATTCCAAAATTTGAGGGCATTTGAAGCAAAACCTTACAACTTCTGAAAAATTATAATGGAAACTCTGACTTCATTCTTATTAATAAAAAGTTGGAGTAAGAGTGTAGTTCAATAAATTGGGCTCTACATTATTATACAAAAGGAGAAATTGTCTTCATCACTCAATCTTACTGCAGAATTCCATCTAAATATAGACCTGAGAGATTTCTTACATTTGTGTTACGTGGGGAGGATAAATGTCTCATCACAAACAGCAGTGCAAAGTTTACCAACTTCATATGATCAAAAGGGTACATTTTAAGTGCTGAGACAGAAACATAACACCTATTTGTAAGTTCAAAGGCACCCTTGGAGTTTTCTCAGGACTAGTGACCAAGTGTTTGGGCATTTGCAGGTACTGTGTTTATCTTTCATGCTTCGAGTCTATATTTACAAGCTGATTTCTCAGAATAGAACAAATGTCATTTTAAAATGAGAATTTCAAACTGTAATAATTAGAAAGATTAGTTGTATAAATAGATACATTTGTAGAAAAAATTTATATTTAGTGACTTCGCTCTGCATATAGCAGCATATTTAAGGGTGATTTATGTTATTCTTAAAGGTTTTGTACTTGTTTTCTTCAAATAATATATGATATATTTCAATCAAACAATTGCTACTATTCTTTGTTCCTTAAGAAAAAGGAAAAATGGAAAGAGTTCACATTATTTCTTTTGCTTAATATTCCCACCTCATTTACCTGATCTCTCCAGATTTGTCCAAAATAGGCATTATTTGAAATGAAGGCTTACCTTAGCTGTCTTTATCCTTCAAAAGATGCTCTGGAACGAGGAATTCAGGAGACTCCCTGCTTTCACTTCTCACTGACCCTGGAGGGCTCCATTATTTCGTGTGCGTGCG
>RJWJ010022339.1:0-26967 GCA_004363605.1 Indri indri | reverse complement strand
TTTTTTTTTTTTTTTTTGAGACAGAGTCTCACTCTCTTGCCTGGGGCGAGTGCCGTGGCGTCAGCCTTAGCTCACAGCAACCTCAAACTCCTGGGCTCGAGCAATCCTACTGTCTCAGCCTCCCGAGTAGCTGGGACTACAGGCATGTGCCACCATGCCCGGCTAATTTTTTTCTATATATATTTTTAGCTGTCCAATTAATTTCTTTCTATTTTTGGTAGAGACGGGGGTCTCGCTCTTGCTCAGGCTGGTCTCGAACTCCTGAGCTCAGGACGATCCGCCCGCCTCGGCCTCCCAGAGTGCTAGGATTACAGGCGTGAGCCACCGCGCCCGGCCTTATTTCTATTTTTTTAATTTTTTTTATTTCAGCATATTATGGGGGTACAAATGTTTAGGTTATATATATTGCCCTTTTAGTTTTTAAAGTTTTATAAACCTCATAGAAATTATGCTTGGAAGTTTATTTTTTTGTTTGTTTTTGTTTTTGTTTTGTGGAAATGT
The DNA here is from genome assembly GCA_004363605.1 of Indri indri. Lineage (NCBI taxonomy): Eukaryota > Metazoa > Chordata > Mammalia > Primates > Indriidae > Indri > Indri indri. The sequence goes on along the minus strand of RJWJ010022339.1, from coordinate 26,466 downwards.
TCCCTGAACTTTAAACTTCTGATAATCCAATACGCTAGGACCCAGGGTAAAAGGAAATTTGAAAAGAGAAAGAACGATACAATGAGATTTTTTTATAAAGTGTACATATTTGAATTACAGGTCAGGATTGTATGGCTTTTAAGTATCTTCTATTAAATTCTTAATAGGTTACCTGATTCATGTCTGTTACTGCAGACAAGATTATTTTAACAAATTTCTTATCATCCTATCATAATTTAGCTGTGTTCATGTAGACTTTAAGCTAGTTATCAATGTGGACTCTCTTTATTGCTATCACATGACAGTTTACTATCAAAATGAAATTTTTACATTTCACATTGTTATTATTTATCAAATTCAGTTTACCTTAGACCTATTGCGTTGGAATATGATCATAATTAACTATGAAAATTGCTATACATTATTTATAATTTACTAGTGTGCCATGAATTTTTATAGAGTTATAGAATAACTATTAAATATTTTAGATGAAAGGATTTCACAAAAATGTAGCAGTTTCTCTCATTTGTCCTGTAAAGATATTTAGCAGCTAATTAATATTACGTAATGGACAGAAAAGATGAAAGTCATTCTGAAGAATTGTTGGGGTATTTGAACAGAATTTAAAATAACACAGATAATGACGGTATGATGAAAAGTCTAATATAATATGAGATTCAAGAATTCAATGGCAAAAAGAAGTGGTTGATCATTTCTGAAGGATACCATAAAAAAGAAAGAAGAAATGGTAGAAAAACTATGTGCTTTGCATTTCCAACTAAATTGTATCATAAAATTAAGCTTATTAGAAATTAGATATAACCAAGAACATATGACAAAAGTATACAAAAATGGATCATTTTAATGAATTTTACTCAATTGTTAATTCTTATTTTATCACTGTTTGTTTTTTACAAAGACATTAATGGGAATTATCAGGACTTGAGTTCATACAGTAACAAAGGTTTTAGCTCATTTGTTATTTTCACTAACGGTGCTTTATTCCAAATGGTAAGTTTATCTGATTACGGCATCATTAAATGTTACAAAGATTTCTTGAAATATGTCTTTATGTTTTAAAATTATTCTCACCAAATTATATGCTAGAAATTCTAAAACATAATAAAATTTCATTTTTTCTTTTTATTTATTTTTATTTCATCATATTACAGGTGTACAAATGTTGAGGTTACATACATTGCCTTTGCCCCACCTGAGTCAGAGCTTCAAGCATGTCCATCCCCTAGACGATGTGCACTGCAACCATTAGGTGTGAATACACCTGTCTCCTCCTCCCCCACCTGCCTGACACCCGATGAATGTTGCTACTATATGTGGATTATTTTTTTCATAAGCATGTTTCTATTATACACGTCTCTAATAGAGGCAGTTGTTATCAATCTGTATTGTATCCTCACAATAGTCATTTAGTCTAAGGGCTTTAATAATCTGCCTCCTCCTCCCACTCTTCCTCCTCCTCCTCTTCCTCTTTTCCTTCTTCTTCTCTTCTGTTTGATTAGTACTTCAATCTGGGTTTTTTCATTGACTTGACATAGAGTGTGTGCGCAATCACCTCACTCAAATTTACATAGGTAAGAGGATTATAAATAAAATTCATAGCAAATTAAAGCGAAAATTTCTGTTGGTAAAATTTATCTTAAAAATTGCCTCTCTGTAACTTAATTTGTCAGATCAATTTTGGTAGCACCAAAAAAAAAATGAATGTATGAATGACTTCTACTTTCATTTAACCATAATGTGATATTTATTTTTTTTAAAACAATTGATTATTCCCTTCACTTTTTAGTTTGATGCAATCTCATTTTATTGTTGCTTTTAGTTTGATGTAATCTCATTTGTCTATTTTTGCTTTGGTTGCCAGTATTTTTGATATCTATTCGAAAAATCCTTGACCAGATCAATGTCATGGAGAGTTTTTCTCATGTTTTCTTGTAGTAGTTTCATAGTTCCAAGTCTCACATTTAAGTCATTAATCCATTTTGAGTTGTGTTTTGCAAGTGGTGGAAGATCAAGGTCTATTTTCATTCTGCATGTGTATCGCCAGTTTTCCCAGTACCATTTATTGAAGAAACCATTCTTTTCCCAGTGTGTGTTTTTGTTGCCTTTGTCAAAATCAGTTGACTGTAAGTGCATGGATTTATGTGGTGATAACTTACTTTTTAAAAAGTTATTTATATTTCCTAATAGGCATTGATAATTAATGTAATTCTATTAAATAAACATTACTGAACCCCTACTATTTAATAAGTATTTTAGTAGACACACAGAATATAAATATATGAAGAATATATATTACTTCAAGGAGTTTGTATTTCAGAGAGAAAGAGTCAGAGAGAGAGAGAGAGGAGAAATATTCTATTCATTCCATGAATATGTTCCATTGACTTCCGTCTTACAAGCCCTTTTCTTAATCATGGATCAATCCATACCTGTGGTCTATCTGATCTAAATTTAATGCCTCAAAGGAGCTAAATCATATTCATTTTACACTTCCTTATCTCCCATAACCCCTTCAATCACTGACACCTGGATTTTTCCCTACATTGCTCTTAAACTGGTAATAATAAAATCATTTATAATGAAGTAATTGCCAAAGTGAGTAGACATGTTTCCATCTCTACAAACTTCTTTGTTATGTTACACATAGTTAATGATTCCCTCCTTTCAGAAACCTTCTCCTCTGTTACATTCCCTGTCACTGTACTTGCTTCACTCTCCTATGTGTATGACAGTCTCTGTTCAGTCTCTTTCACAGGCCCCTTTCCCCTGCCTTTTCCTCATATTTTTGTATTCTACTGAGTTTCATCCTGAGTTCATGGTTCTTAATAATTCTGCAACTATGTGAATTTGCCTACTCAAACAGATGCAATTTCCACATAAATAATGATGAATTATAGATCTTTTCCTCTGAATAGACTTCTATTTGATCTTCAGTTCTCAAGTACAATTTTAGTTCAATGCCTACTTGTACACCTAACAGGTGTCTTTATCTAGCTCAATATATTCCAAACTCATCATTTTTCCTTCGTAACCTTTTTCTTTTCCTTATTATTTAATCTCAGTGGCATTGAGTTTTTAACCTAATCATGGGAGCTGAAAATCAAAAACCATCACTATGCTACAATGTCCTTTCTTTTCAATCATCAAGCTATGCCCAGTTACTCACTGAATGTGTCTTCACATTTCAAGTCAATCCTGATAAAATCATGAACATTAACCTCGACTATTAAAACTTTTTAATACAAACACATTTTTGTTTCTCAATATTTACCCTTTAAACTGTAGTCTATCCAAAATGTAAACCTGACAATATATCAGATAAAATCTTTTTGCATAAAAATCTTTCATTCTGTACCATCAACACTGTAGAATCCACAATCTTTAATATAAAATTCACAATTATTTGAATCTGGCTTAACTCTTCAGGCTTGTATTTGCTATTTCCAGTCACACACAGACTCTGTCGTGGAGCAAAACCAAATAGCTTATAGTTATGCAACAAATAGCTTCTTGATCCCTGTCTTTAATCCTCCTGTTTCATCTGCCTGGAATGCTGTTCTACATACTCACATTTTGACTTGTTCCTACTCATCCATTTAGCTTTGGCTGAGGAATTAATGAAGTTCTACAGGATTTGTTATCTAAATCTTTCATGGTGGGTCCAGAGACACATTTTTATTCATTTGTTAAATAATATTTGTACAGCCATCATTATATTTAACCCACTAAATGTTGGTACTACATCTTTCATTAAACCAAGATGTCCATGATACCAGAAGTAGGGAATTATAATAGTGCTTAATTGTACTTTCAGCACCAGGTACAGAATCTGTAATAGATTTAGTGGCCATTAAATGAAAATAAAGAAACAAGTAATAGGGGAGGAATCTAACAAAATTAAAAGAAATCCTGGTATTGAACCAGGACTGGGGAGAAAAATTAAAGATGAGGGAGCAGCTAAAAATACAAACTCAGATAAGAGAAACACCTTAGTTTATTTTGGTAGCTGCAAGTATCTAATAGGAGTAGAGTTTAGAATATAATTTAAGGGCTGGAATAGCCAGAGATGAAGCAGTAAATAAAATGAAGTGCAATGTCATGGAAGACTTAGCTTAACATCCTGAGATGGTACCCCTTATACATTGAAATAATGCAAACAAAGAAACAATAACAAAAGAGATGACATATTTGAATTTTTCAGAGATCTCTCTGGTCACTTTCTATGTCTATATTTGAGCATATCTAGATTTAAAGTAATTTTTGAAGTCATTATTTAAAGAAATAAAAGTAGACATGGTCAGAATAGGGATGATTTACTAATATTCAAGGAGTGTGGTTGACCTCAGGGAGAAAACTCTCACGGATTAAATGGGTTAAATATGGTGCTTTTCACGTTGCTAAAGATTAAAGCTACATGAGAAAGTTTTTGAGAAACATGTCAATTCTGTTTTGGACATATTGAGTTTGACTTGCTTGGGACATGTAAATAGGTAATGAGGAAGGGAGTCTGCAAAGTAATCTGCAATGAAAGTAAAAATTGGGGGATTCATATGCAGATAGATGTATAGATAGATAAATAGTAAAGTCATGAGAGTGGATGACAGTACCAAGGAGTATCTATCAGTGGAAATGCAAGGGCTAAACACAGGGTTTTTTGGTAACACCAATATTTAAAAGCAGAAGGCTTCAATGCAGAAAAAGGAATATGTTGGGTGGCTTCAGGCAGAAAACCAAGAAAGTGTAGGCACTCACCTCTTAAATGCAATTCAGATAGGCCTATAACAATATCCATAGAATGTATTTTTTAACTTAGAAATTTAGAAAAAACAGTGTCAGTTACAACAATCAATGAACACACTGAGAAATACAGAAACTAGATAAAACATATGTAAATTATTCTAAGTGATGATGTCAGAAGGACACCAAGGCAGAGAGAAATTGTGTGTCCAAGCTTCAAGAAGGAGTGAAGACCAGTGAAGTGACTTGTGATTTTGCTGTTACTTTCAAGGTAAAGCAATTGCCATTTCTAAAAGCTGCAACAAAAAGTTAAAAAGGATGAGTAGAATCTGGGGAAAATGAAACTGTAGTAAAAAAACTAGCAATAAATAATAATGCCAACCTCACCAAAGAAGAATTTTGCTATACACAGGCTTATGGATAGTATCTGAATAGCTACAACTTGAGAATAAGAGTGTAAGGACATGCCCCAAAATACATATAGAAGAATATTCATAGTGACATTATTTATAAAAGTCTCAAACTGAAAAGAGCCAAATGTCCATTAAAAATTATGGTACGTTCACACAATGGAATGTTGTACAAAATACAGCTACATGCAAACACCAAGATTAACTTTATATATGCATGTTGGAAAAATAAGACATGAAAGGATGTCATGTTTTGGGTTTATACAGTTTAAAAATTAGAAAAAAAAAAGTTTTCAGTAGACAAGATAGAGATTACTTTTGTGGTAACTGGACCTGGAGAGTGATTACGTGAACATACATTGTAGACTTTTTTGTGCATTCATGTTATTCTTTAATAATAATAAAATGTGTTAGAATTATATATTTTAAATTCTTTTCCCATAACCATTGGTTATACTACTTGACAAAATACATATCCTTGTCTTTAAAAATACCTATAAGCTGATGACTCTTAAATTTACTACAGCCTACACCTCTACCCCAAGTTTCAGACTTATATATCCAGATGTCTACCGAACAACAAGAAGTGGATGTTGAATTGGTGTTACAACTCCAGCATGTCCAAACTCACTTCCTACTCTTCTCAACACACCTGTCTCTTTAATAGTCTTACTCATTGTAATTAATCAAATATCATTGTATCAGGTGCTCAGATCAAAACTTTTGATATTTTTTTCATATAGTCTCAGTTGACTCTTACTACTTTTTTCTTAGTACAATTTTAAACTACACTTATTTTCTCACTGTCCTAAAACTGGCCAGTGAGCCCGTCTTCTCAGGGCCTTTGCATTTGCTAGTCCTTATGCTCTTACCCTAGATATCTTTTGATTTAACTCCCTTGTATTCTTCCATTCTTTATTCTCAATGACACTTAACCTGTAAGACTGTTTCCGGACACATTATAAAACCACAGCAAGTTCTAGAACATTTTCTATCCGCTTCACCTCTTTTAGTTAGTTTTTCAGCATGTACCACTATCTAGTATTCCATGTACTGTACTTGTTTATTGTCAGTCTCCCTCCTGGAATATAGGCTACACAAATGTCTTATACTCACTAATATTAATGCACATCCAGTGTCTACAGCAGTGCCTGACACATGAAATTTGGTTAATAAATACTTACTAAATAAAATAAATTGAACTTAAGGATTATATTATTTCTTTTTCCTTATTTTTCAGTTCTCTTTTGTGTTCTAAACTTTTCCCATTTTTCAACTGTCTATATTTTCTCTTCCATTTCTCCCTTAATTAAAGGGAGGCATTAACAATTCTTTAATAGTGGCATTATATCCTATTCAGATTATCTCCTTTTTAAAACTAAATTTAAGGTACCTAGTTCAAGGAGATGATTATTTACTCATTTAGCAATTTCTGCAATACGATCTTTTTGATGGTATGTATCTATTCTATAAAATTAATAATTCAATGTAATGTCTGGGAAGTGTTTAATAACATATGAAAAAATGCTTAACATTTCTAATTGTCAGGGAAATGCAAATCAAAACCACAGTGAGATATCACTTAACTCCAGTGACAGTGCCTTTTATCAAAAAGTCCCAAAACAATAAATGTTGGCATGGATGTGGAGAGGTAAGAACACTCATACACTGCTGGTGGGACTGCAAACTAGTACAACCTCTGTGGAAAGTAATATGAAGATACTTCAAAGAACTACAAGTAGAACTACCATTTGATCCAGCAATCCCATTACTGGGCATCTACCCAAAGGAGAAACAAAGACATTCTATAAAAAAGACATCTGCACTCTAATGTTTATAGCAGCACAATTCACAATTGCAAAGATGTGGAAACAACCCAAGTGCCCATTAATCCATGAGTGGATTAATAAAATGCGGTATACGTATACCATGGAGTTCTACTTAGCCACAAAAAACAATGGTGATCTAGCATCTCTTGTATTATCCCGGATGGAGCCGGAGCCCATTCTACAAAGTGAAGTATTGCAAGAATAGAAAACCAAGCACCACATGTACTCACCATCAAATTGGTATTAACTGATCAACACTTATGTGCACATATAGTAGTAACATTCATCAGGTGTCTGGCAGGTGGGAGCAGGGCAGAGGGGCTGGGTATATTCACACCTAATGTGTGGGGCGCCCTCTGTCTGAGCGATGGACACACTTGAAGCTCTGACTCGGGAGGTGCAAAGGCAATTTATGTAACCTAAACATGTGTACCCCCATAAAATGCTGAAATTAAAAATAAATAAATAAATAAATGTTATTTTATGAGTGAACAATAAAAAAGTTAAATAATATTTTAATTTTCTTCTAATTTGTAAGAGACTATAGAACTATTAATTTTTATCATAAGTATTGCTCAAATATTTGAAGTTACTTATATTCTGTTCTTCATATATTTAATTTTTTATACCTTTGAACATTAATTATACCTTTAAAGCCTAAGTCGTGTTTGCTTTTCTCTTTACTCCAGCTTTTTAAGTAGTTCTGGCGATGAAGCTTTTACAAACTATTTATAATATAAAGGTTCTCAATATTTACTTTGATTTACTGATAATAGAAAATCTTCTTTAAAATCTAACATGTGTTAATTTATAATGTACATATTGCAGGAAAACAAACAACAGCAACTGTGCTAGTATAGAGTTACAGTTACGCATATAAATGTTCCAAAATGTTTCATGAATGGGAGGCTGAGTTCATTAAAAAAAGCTTAAAAAGGAAAAACTTGACTTAGGATTGAAGGAATCATGAGATTTACGCACGTGACATAAATGGGATGCTTCAGTGGGACAGACCTAGGATGAATTAACTGGACATTCACATTCATAATGGAGAATTAACACTTGTCAAAAATTATTATGTTTCAGTAGAAGATAGAACAGCATATATGGTTAGATAGTTTTGCTTTATGGATGCCAGATTCTTGACCTGTGGAGCTAGAGTTCATGCTAGCATTTCTTTCTGAATTATAGTGAGGATAGAGTGTATGTATAATGAATCATGGGGAATCTTTTTAATGATTTTTTAAATACATCTAAATAACAAGTAGTGCAAATTTACTAAAGAATACGTTCCCTCATTAAAGACTCTTGTAGGGCAATCCTATGTGGATTATATTTAAGACAATTGTAATTTGTTGAAATTAATCCCCTCATTCAAGGGGGATGAAAGCTGTTGTAAGGGTCTTTGGTCTGTTTAATTAGTCCTTGTTCCAAATTCTCCACATAGCCCTGAAAAATCTATTTGTACATTAGTAAAATCCAATAAAAGTAAAGGGTGGAGATGAGGAGGTTGGAGGAACTAAAACCTGTAAAGAATAGGCATTAGGAGGGTAGATAATAAAGCCGTGAATCTTTTTAAAAGTCACTGCCGTTTGGCTTAGGTGATGTTGTGGAACAGAGATGACGTACAACCAGTCCAGGCTCAATTCTGGGTAAAGTATGATGAATAGGTGCTTATACAGATATTTAATAAGCATTTTAAAATTATAATATTATTAATTTCTTTTTAACATCTTCCTTGCATTTGGCCTTTAAAAACATGCAGCTAGATTATAAACTGCTTGGAAGCAAGGGTGGTTATGCATAATTTTTTTTGTCATTGACAATGGAGCACATAGCACCCATAGCAGAAGCTACGTATCTCATGAATCATAAATGCTACATTAGATGGCCCTGAATCTTAATTTAAAGCAGATACTAAGCATTTTTCTTTTCATCCTACATAATTAAAATTTGTAAAAAAGAACAGTATTTGGAAGTCATTCTTGTATCTTACATTTCTTACATTCTTGGATCTTACAGGTAAATTTCCCAGGAACCAGAAGCAGTCCTCTGAAGAACTCGCTGACAACCACTTTTATCAATTTCACTTCTCCTGGGGAAATACAATATAATGCATTGCATTACTCTATAAGATTTATTGTAAAGAACATTCAGAATTTTGAAGATATGTTTTTATTCCAGACACATCTGCTTAAGCCCTTCCACTTTTTCAAGGGCAGAGAATGCCTTGTGTTTATGATATTTTGCATGCGTTAGAACTCAGCTGTAAGAAATTTATTTCTTTTCAAGGAAGAAGAAAAAGAAGAGGATGATTAGGAGATACACTGAATAAATGTAACAGCAAAACATCACACCAATGTTGATGAAACTGAGCGCCACAGTGCTTAACTTACTCCAGTTTGCAAAATCAGCAAGTGACTTAGTAGCTCTTTAACTTAGGTCTGTATAAATCCAAAATGTTTTCTTTGTTTAACACAGAGCATTGTTTTATAAATAAATAGTGCATATATCTTTATTTGTTCCACTTTATGGCAAATGTAAGTATGCCAAACTACTTAATGCTACTTATGTTTCTTCCTGGTTAGAGACCAAAATATTTATTTTTACTTTTATCTTAGCCTCTTATATTGTTTCCCTTTCATATAGGTCTAATCCTCTGTCTGTGAAGAAAGTAACTCTTAAGTTGCTACCAACTTAAGTTTCTGCTGGCACAGCAATATCGTTATGTCTATTTGAGGCTGTAGCAACACAATGGCAAGACGCATTTATAAGAAAGTAAGAATTGAATTAAAGGACTTAATGATTCATTTATTTTGTTATATTTCTACACTTGACATTTGCATAGTGCAATACAGTTGTTTATTACCTTATCTTCATAGTTGCTCCATTATCCTAAATATTGTTATAAGATGTGGAAGCCAAAACATACTGATTTTATGTGACTCTTCCAAAGTGACATGAGTAGATTTGGAGAATTTAGACTTCAGAGCACTTCTATTTCATTAAGTGGAAGATATTCAAGATGGTTTTGTACAAGTAGAATTAAAACTTGAAAGAAAATTAACTGCAATGCTTGAGAGAATTCAAAAAGTTATAAAATATTACAACAAAAATCCATTTACTCAACAAAAGATATTGTGCAAAAATATTGTAGTGATCCTTCCATGCAAAAATGGGAGAGCTGGGCCGGGCACGGTGGCTCATGCCTGTAATCCTAGCACTCTGGGAGGCCGAGAAGGGCGGATCGTTCTGAGCTCAGGAGTTCGAGACCAGCCTGAGCAAGAGCGAGACCCCGTCTCTATCAAAAATAGAAAGAAATTAATTGGACAGCTAAAAATATATATAGAAAAAATTAGCCGGGTATGATGGCGCATGCCTGTAGTCCCAGCTACTCGGGAGGCTGAGACAGTGGGATTGCTCGAGCCCAGGAGTTTGAGGTTGCTGTGAGCTAGGCTGATGCCACGGCACTCGCCCCAGGCAAGAGAGGGAGAGTCTGTCTCAAAAAAAAAAAAAAAAAAATGAGAGAGCTGAATCAAAAAGTACGCATATCTTCAATGACATTAGGTATTGCTGAATTGCTCTCATTTTCCCAATTTATAATAGTATATGAGAATTGCTTTTGCTATATGTCCCTCCCAACACTTAGCATTTCCAGATTTGAAGATTAGCCCAGTATCAAGAGAAATCATGTTTCATTATTGTTTTAATTCACATTTTTCTAATTTGCAGTGATTTAGAAAATCCCTTATTATGTTTTATATTCCTTCTTCTCTTATGTGCCTGCATATCAATAGAAGCAAACCCAGCTTGCTGATGTGAGGCATAGATGACATTGATCTCTGTCCCATTGACATTTAAATTATTCTTTTCCATTTCTGATATTTGGACAATCATCTTGTTTCTTTAGCTCAGTTATGTGTTTTTGGCACATGTACACACACACACACACATATATACACATATGTACATACTTTTATACATATATATACATATATTTTTGTTTTTATTTTATCTGTCATTTCTCAGTGTTACGAGCCATGTTGAAAGGAGTTTATATGACTTTTGCTATAAATAAGCCAAATACTAATTTAGATATTGATTTTTGTATTTGATAAAAAATCAATGAAATTTAAATTATGGAATATTTGGATTTATAAAAATTGAAGCTATGCAATATAATTAATCTTTTTTGGATCATCTAAAATTGTGTTGATTTTATCATCTATAATATCTATTAATTCATGAAATTAGGTTTGCCACAGGCAATAAAAATACAGGATGTTAGTTAAATTTGAATTTCAGATAAACTTTTTTTTAGTATAAATATTTTCCAACTATGTCCAAAATTAACTGGGCATCTTATATATTTTCTGGAAACATTAATTAAATATTACTCATAATAAAGCCTTGGACAAATATTAAAAACATGTTTTCAACAATTTTTTTTGAATTTTTCTGCTCTGGTGGATTTTTCTACTCTTCCATTTTTTCTAATTTAGCAAAATCAGCAATAAAGGTGGTGTATGCTTTTGAGTGGAAATAGATGTCCCGGATGACTACCAAGTGTGACTGCAATTGGTGTAGTATCATACAGTGCCTAAGAGTGTCACCTCTGGAACCAGATTGCTAGGCTGAATTTTGGCTTTAATATTAACTAATTTTGTGAATTTAGAATCATGTTATTAATGTATAAACTATCTGCGCCTTTGCTTCCTCTTCTGGAAATGAATTAGTGTATGCATTAAATACATGACTCAAAAACAGTATCTGAGCTTGGCGCAGTAGTGTATGTCTGTAGTCCCAGCTACTTGGCAGGCTGAGCAGAAAGATTGTTCATTTGAGCCCTGGGGTTTGAATCCAGCCTGGGCAACACAGCAAGACCCTATCTCTTAAAAAATAAAAAAAACAGTATGTGGTGTGTAAAAATTACTCTACTTGTAGCTATTTTTATCTTCTTTTTTTACAGGTATTTAAAAATATCTATAATGTGTATGTAATGCTTGTTTTAAATTTCTAGAATAGAAATCAGAATAGCTTAGTGATTCTTGACTTGCCAGCTTAAATTTAATACATGAGAGGATACTGAGACAAGCCATCAAATGATCAATTTTACAATTCCCTAGAATAAGAAAGTTTGCAAGCAGAAAGCTATGCGGAGAGACCTATTATGAGCCCAATTTGATATTCCTCTGTGATAGAATGACTTTGTATCTAAACAGAGAAACACCAAAATATAGCCACTATGGTCTTCAGCTTTATATTGAGATTTTATCCTATATCAGATTTTCATAAATGGTTACAAGCTTGCAGTTGAAATTGAAATATTATTCTGTGAGCTTCACTGTCTAGAGAATGCCATTCAGAGATTCCTTGCCGGTAGCTCGCTGACAAGTCAGAAGATTGGTATCATTTAATTACTGTACTATCTTCTGGATTCATTTTTACAATACCACTTAATCCCAGATAATACATTTACTGGTTAAATTCGAGACTGCTTAGGCACAAAGTTTGGCAAACACCAATCTCCAATAAGTTTGTTGAAAAAAAAATCAGAATTTTAATTGAACCACATGATGAACATAGAAAAGATATGCTGAATTGTCATTTGGAAAACTAGTTATGGTGGACCCTTTGCCATTTTCCTATAGTTAGAAAACAGAACATAGACAAATTTCACAATGGCACCGAAAACCAGGACAGACTGTCAATGTACGTTCAAAATGTAATGGAAAATTTGATTCACTGTGGGTCAAATGCAGCTGGATTGAGAAAAGTGGTTAAGGATATTGCCAACTTATATTTTCTCCTTGCTTCCATCTTTTGGTTTTCTTTGGTTTGGTTTTATTTTATTTGGTTTGATTTCTCAAATGCAGAGACAGAATCTCCCATAAAACAAAAGGGAAAGAATTGGCGATGATGCCAGAGTATGCCAATGAAAAAGGCATATGTTTTTTCTAGGCAAAAGTTAATCTTAAAAAAAGCTGAGCTGCTGTTATTTCATGCAGGGTGCTGGGTGAAGGTGGTATCTCCTCTTTCTTTCCTGTTTTTGCATGTTCCGAAAGTTCCAGAACAATTTAGTATTAATAGATGAGCTACTAGACAAACCATCGTCCCAACCCCGTTCCCACAGAAACTATTTCAGTACATTTATATTCTTTGCCCTGTTTGAGATGCTTTTCCACAGACAGATGCAGTTGAATTCCACTGTTTCTCTATTTCTAATCATGTATTGTAGTAATATTTGAAGATTTGTGTTCTTTCTGAATTAATATAACAGGAGAGAAACTTGAGGGAAAGGCCCAACCAGGCAGAATCTGCTTGTCACTGGCTCTGAAGAGAGATAAAAGATTAATTTGTAGTTTTCACGTATTTTTAATTGAGTAGGATCCTGAAATTAAAGTGCACAGTGGAGCTAGAATAAATATTATTTTCTCCAAATTCTTCCTTTTCTAGAACAGAAAGTAGAATATGTAGTTTATAGTCTAAATATGTGATTTTAAATATGGAACCAATGAACAGTGCAATAATAGATTACTATTCTATATTTCATATTTTACTCTTTCTATTTATTTATAATAGGTCTGCTCCTCCCCTACTCTCATTCTGTTACTATTGTTATTGTCACTATTGTTCTTTTCTTGGTTTATCTCCATGAATATTTTTTAAATTTTATTTTATAATTGTAAATTGACAAATTATAGTTGTATATATTTATGAGACACAAAGTGATGTTACTATTTATGAATACGGTGTGGAATAATTAAATTAAGATAATTAACACATCCATTACCTCAAATGCTTATCATTTTTTTGCTTGAGAACATTTGAAATTTATTCTTTTAGCAATCTGGAAATGTGCAATACATCAATATTTACTGTATATATAATACCATGCTATGCAATAGATTTCAAAGGGAAAAAACTTTGTTTTTTCTAATCTAATTGGGGCTCTGGTTCCGTTGATCATCATCTCCCCTTTCTGTCCACACCCCCTCCAGCCTCTACTAAACACTTAGAAGGAGTATAAGGTACATATATTTGGAAGCCATGCTAATTTTAAAGTCTTGATAAATATTGGTTTTCTTGGGATCTGGGATTATACAGTTTCTTAGGAAGTAAGCAATGTATTAAAATTTTCACTTAGGTGATAAAATTCTCCCATTCACGAACTTTCAAGTTATGATTTATTTTATTTGGTTATTAAAAATATGTACAACATAACTAACTGTTATGAATGGACATTTATAACATTTTTCATTTTATATCTCTTTTTGCAAAACAAAACATAGGTTTATTATGTAATAATGGAGATGAGTTTCGAAAATTTCTCTTTTTCTTTGTAATGATATATTAGCCTTTAAATAATATCAGATAGAGGAACATAGAACTGAACAGGACTTAAAATGATTCCACTGTTTTCTGTGAATGTGAATATTCAGTCTCTCATATATTGAAGATAGGGCAGGGAATAGTGTCTGTGTGTGCACGCACATGTATGGTCATGCACATACACGCACACACACTTAGAATGTTTGCTTATTTTTATAACAGATCACCCTTACACGAATCCATTAGGTTCTGAGAAAGATTATTTTTGAATATTCATTCAAGAAAATTTAATATAAACAACTTTGAAATGAACAAATTATGTGTTCTTCAAATATGTCACTGAGAAAGCTTCAAAGGTGTTGCAACACCACCTAAAAGCAATATAGTTACTGTTGACTGAAAATGTAATGCCAAAAAATGATATCTACCCATGTGTCTTTTTTTCTTCAGAAATAATAATGATTGTGTATTTGCTAAGATGAGCAGATATGTTTCAAAAGTGACACTGGAAAATAAGTAAATGCTCTACATGAAATATTCAATGGAGAAAATCATTTGTGAAAATGCTGTATGATTTTCTTTCTATACTACAAAAGAAATTTTTCAAAAATTTTTAATTTTTGTTCTTAGCTTTATGCCTTTCAACTGTGTGGTAATGGATTAGTTACTAAACCTTTCAAGTCTCAGTTTCTGCTTGTGTATAATGAAAATAATAAAATAAAAATGGAAATTACTTCAAAAGTGAGAAGTAACGACTGAAATATACATGTATTAATATATATTAAAGAGAACTGAGCAAAATTTCTCACTTATAAAATATCCAGCATATGTTCTTGTTATTTCAAAAGAGTAAGCTTGTAGTTAATAGGGAACATCTAAGAGTGCCTAGTTAAAATTATGGGCACTGCAAGTCTCCTCATATATTAAAATTTGAATTATATTACATTTTTTCCTTTTAAGTTGTGGCCATAATATATGGTACTTACAACTTTGTCTTTCTTGTATTTGTTGTGATGTGCCTGATGACATAGCATGAGACCAATTTTATTTAAGGTTTCTTTTGAGCTAAAATAATGTGTGTACTCTGAAATTGTTTAGTGCTGTTCTACATTTCTTCATTTCATTCTACGTTTATTAGATCAAGGTCATAAATTTTGTTATTCTGTACTTCTGAATATCCCCTACTTTTCTCTGCTTGATACTAAAATTCTTGAGAGAATTCTATGAAAAATTTTTTTTTAAAATTTATTTGTCAATTTTTACTTGTGGTTCCATCAGCTTCTTTTCTTTTCATTTTAGTAAAAATAATTTGAAGCTATGTTTTTACATGCACACAAGTTTAAAATTGTGGTATTTCTCTGGTGAATTGCATTTTTTTTCACTTGAAGTAACACACAAACCTAGTAATGATATTTCATCTTAAATATCTATTTTCCCAATATGATTATGGCTATCTCAGTTTTATTTGCATATATTTAAAATTTTACTTTCATGCTTTCCATGCATGCTTGAGATTTATGTGAATCTCATGTAAACTGAATATAACTTTATTTTTATAGCTTTTTTCATTTACTGATTGCACTTACTCCTTTTAGGTTTATTATAATTGATAATAAAATTGGGTTTTTCCACTGGCTTATTTTTTGCTTTCTGTTTATCTTGACATTTTGTTTCTTTTTCTTGTCTTTCTTATTTCATACTTATTGAGATTATTTTTTTTCTTCATTTCATTTTTCCATTTCAGCTCTGGGTGGAGTGAGCATGGGTGTGGGTGTGAGTAGGCCCTCCAATGGGAACATGTATTGTTCAGGGCAAGGTCCCTGCCTTGTGCCCTGAACTTCTGGAATATGCTCTGGTGATCTGTGACCTTGAACTAGAATAATGGGGTAAATAATTATCCTCCTTGTTGTTATCAATAGCTCAAATTTATTTCAATGTTTAATGTTAGAAGTTTGGTGTTTTTTTTTGGTTTTTTTTTTTTTTTGCTTTTTTTTTTTTTTGTGACCAGAGATATGCTTTGGTAACTTAACTTTTGTTTATATATATTAGCCTATGATAAAATTAGATTATTATATGTTGCTTTTGCTTAAAGTTACAGTTTGCAAGAACCTATCAATGACAATAAGTGAGGACGTACTGTACTCACCTTTATCTCCAGCAAATTCACTTGCGTAGCCAGAGAGGTTAGAGTCTGGAGATTGCTTCATATATTCAAAACACGACACACTAAAATCCTATAGGTGTTGAGCTACATCAAGGACTGAAGCAGAAAAAACCTGGTGCATATATTCTAGGGTAGGAAATAAATAATACACATATAAATACATAATTGCACAAGGTAAATTATTACTAAAGGTCATGAGAAATACAAGAAGTAAGTGAGATGTGAGTGGTTGAGAAGGTAGCGCAGATAAGATGAAAACTAGAGATCTTTCTGAGAAGGTAACATTTGAGCAACAGCTTTAATGTCTTAGCAATAATAAGTAAGTCGGAAAAAAAAGTTGATCAACAAAAAACCTAACAAAAAACTAAACAACATGTTTATTAACCTATTATTTATTAAAGTTCATTGAGGCATTGTTTAATAATTCAATTAGTCTCATAAACTATTTCCTTTCATCAAGTTTCCTTTCATATTTAAGGTAGTGCTAATATATTTTCTTATTTTTTTTAACTTTCTGCTGTGTGCAGTTAACATTATTTTTTCATTTATGCTTTAAGTTATTTGTATTTTCTTTTGTTTTCTTTTGGCTTTATTAGGCTAGCAGTTCCTGAATTCATATTTTTTCAAAGAACCAATATTGACACTTTGTAATTGTTTTACATATGTATTAACAATAATAAGTAAATAGAAAAAAAGATTTATCAATAAGAGCACCTAACAAAAACCTAAGTAACAAATAAATAAATATGCTATGTAAAATAGTTATGTGTGTGTGTGTGTGTCATTCACCAAAATGTTGATAATAATCTGTGAGTTGTGTGGTTTATCATGACTTTTTAAAATTTTTTCTATAGTCTTTGAATATTTACCCTATGTATTAATGAAATAAATTAGAAGTATTTCAACTAGATGATCAAGGAAATGTCACCCACGGAGCTAACATCTAAGTCATTAAACAAAATGTTTTAAATTTTGTTTCTTAAAATCTATGGAAGGAAGATTATAAAAGTTTCTTTCTATAATTGTATATTATTTTGTTTGATTTTTGCCTCTATTTCTAACTGTACATTCTCTTAACAATATAAACCTATTTTCTCTTATTCAATTTATTAATGTATTTTCTTCTTTCTTTACAAATATAATTAACAATTATTTATTTATTTTTGCTTGAATATTTTTTCTACTCCACATCACTTTGAGTTATTGTTGAACACCTCTATTTTCCCTCTGTAAAGTTCTTATCACATGGAAACCAGGCCAAGTGTCTTCCTCTTGAAAAGGGAGCATAACTTTGAATAGGTGTATAAAGCTTAATAATATCCTAAGTTCCTAAATGAATTTATATTTAAATTTCTCTTTCATTATTTTTTTTAAACTACAGAATTGTTTGGTGATGCAAAGATAAAATCTTTATACTTGTTTGAATTTCCATGTTTTGACTTTTCACAATTGAAGATAACTGTATTCTTGTAATGACAATGATTTTCAAAAAACTGTATAAAGACCATTTTATAACTCTGCAAGACATTCAACAAGGGACACAATAGAGATACTTGTTACTGTTTATTTGAACAAGAACATATTTTTCTAATTTAAAAATAAATTCACGCATTGAGTTTTTTGACACAGTAGAAAAAATATAGAGGACAGTAATTATTCATGATGATTTCTCTACTTGACATAGAGTGATCTACTTGTCATCTACATACATATTTTCCCCATTAGTGTTTTTTCTGTACTTTTCTATACACTTTAAAAATGAAGGTTTAAGATCTTATAGTTATCACTATATTTCTAGTCAAATGATTGTCTGATTCTCTCTACATATATTTCTTTACTAATATAAATTTTTTAGTTATATGTTTATATAATTGTACCTACATGTATTCGTAGTCTTGAAGATACTAACCAGTTGGTTATTTTTATAAAAGATATAGAATGAAAAATTTTTTGTTTTCTCTAACAAGCAAGAAAATTCTGTTTATTACATACACTGTGGTAATGGTAATTAGTTCTCCATTGACAACAGATGAAATGACAGACAAACATGAGTTATTTCAGAAGAACCACATATTTGACAATTCATTGTCTTATTGTTATTGATAGCCTCATAAGTACGAAGTAGGTGTTAGGAATATAGTAGGTTTACAGACTGCCACGATGCTTTAAAATCAAATAAATCGATATTGAGCATGTGTTTTTAGAGACACGGTAATGGGATAAGGGAAACAACATCTAATCTCCTTCCATGTTCATTTTTTCATTATAATATATTTTAAAACACTATGTGTCAATTAGTGTGGATGCATAGGTGAATAAGACAGAAAACAAATTAATATGCGCTAGATATATCAAGCGGTAAATAGCAATATTTAGAAAAGGAAATCAGGCCAAAAGAAGAAAGGCTGATAAAGGGCTTTTTATACATACGCCTTACCATGAAGATGTGCGTGCATGTGTGTGCGTGCTTGTATACGTATCGATGATAGAGTTTTTAATATTACTATGGTCTCTATTATAAAAATAGCGTTTCCATCTTTAAGCTATTCTCTTATCTACTCTAGTTCCCATCTGGGGAGAGGTCAAACATTCATTTGAGGACTAGCCAATGGTTCTAAAATTCTAACCTGCTAAGAAACATTCAGATTCTGAAAACTTGAAATCTCACCCAAAGGTGTAGTTTAAGGGCAATAGTTAGATTTATATTCTTTTGGATTTCTTCTGAATGTATCACCAAGGCATAATACACTTTACAAAAGACTGTAATGGTTCCAAATACTGGTGTTATGTGTAGCTTCAGGTCATATTTTCTATTACAGGAGATACGAGAATATAAAAATTGCATTGCATAATACATCAATAAAAGAACACTGTGGGCTTTATCTTATCTTACAGAAATTTCCAATTTGAAATGTGCATTTTTGTTGGGAAAATGCTTTAAAAGTTCACAGTACTTTCTGCCTCTACTCTTTGAATTATTCCCAAGCCATTTGAGACTAAGCTTTTGTTCTGGGTGAAGATCTATGAGCAGAAGTGGAGCTCTGCTCAAGGGGAAACCGGGAAGTGGGACAGAGAGCAAGCAGCTGCTGCTAAACCAAGGGCAACTTTCAAAAGCATTCTGGTAAGAGATGCAATGAAAGAGTATATCCATTTCGACTGTAATATTGTTTTTCCAAGAAAACAATAAAATAATTTATTATAAATCTAGCTTACTTCCATAGACACAATCTTTTAAAGGCGATTTCTATGAGTATTGTCAAAATAACATATTCTATGGGGCTATTTACTTCACATCAGGAGGAAAACTAAAAAGAATCAAACACGTCTGTGTATTTTTTTCCTACTTCTTATCAGTACTGACTTAGAAATATTTATCCATGCTTTATTTTCCTGCTGTTGCTGCTATACAATCTACTTGAATAATATTAATCCTAATTGATAACATATTGTTTTTTGCTGGGTCATGCAAAGGTCTCCATTAGTAAGACAGATGTTTGTTAAAAATATTAATAAAAGTAACCTAGAGATTGTCTCCTTTTATGTAATAAAATGAATTGTAAATGAGTCCAAAAATAATTAGTGAAATTTAGTGTTAGTAGAAGTAAATGAAAATAAGCTAATAGGAACCAACAGAATTACCCAGCTTTGTCTTTATGTGAATCCATGTTACAGCCTCAAAGCAAGAACATATTTGACATATATAGTGAATACATTAAAACCAGGGCACAATTAGGAATTCGTAGCATTTATTTACTTTTACAATGTCTGGAGCATGACATAGGAAATTAAATAAATAAATGTGCAAACAAATACATTTATTAATTTGTTCAGATATACACATAGTTTTAATATGTTACAGTGCCCAAGAATTTGAAAAAGTGAATAAATCTTTACAAAGATCCTAATTTTTATACTGCATACGTAGCTTTAATTATATGCATTGGCTATTCCTCAAATGCATGTTTGACCTCTCCCCAGATGGGAACTAGAACAGATAAGAGAATAGCATAAAGATAGAAAAGCTATTTTTATAAGAGAGACACCATAGCAATATTAAAAAATTTAATTTATTTATATGAATATTATTTATTTAGATTGTTTTTTACCCAAACACCCAACACTGTGATATTGTGACATCACCCTGGAAATATTCTGCAAATTTTTCTGATTTCTTACTGTTTACAATCTATATAATTTACACTAAACATTAGTTTCTCCTTCCTGTCAGAGCATGCTAGCCCTGGGACCCTTTTAGCCTTTATCATGGAAATATTTTTGTTTATATAAAATGACATAAAATTAAAAATAAGTAAACTAGTATATATGTAAAACATTTGAACTGATACCACTGAAGCAACTAACTAACATATTATTTTTCATTGCTTGTTTGCATTTCTTACCACTTACAGGCACAACCCCTTATCTTTGAATCCCTAGCAACAAGCATACAAAAGTACGCAAGGAATATAAACCATCACAACCTGAAAGATAACAATGAATGGATCCGTTTAATTGAAAGATTTACATTGTAGTTCTGTCACTGAGCAATCTTGGGCAAGTTATGAAATTAATTTTAGTTTCATTTTATGAGATAGTTAATAAGATTAAGGATAAAATTTAAATGTGGCACAGAGACTGACATAGAAAAAGTGTTTAGTAAAGATGACTTAGTCATCATGACTTGTGCATTACCAAGGTAATTGCTACAGACTGAAATGTGTCCCCCATTAACAAACTTACATGTTGACGTCTTAACCCCTAATTGTGACTGGATTTGGATATATAGCCTATAAGGAGGGAATTAAGGTTAAACATTGTCAGAAGGGTAGGGGCCAGATATAACAGAACTGGTTTCCATATGAGAAGACAGACCAGAGAGCTTGTTCCCTCTCTGCATGCACACAATGCAGAGGTCATGTGAGCACAGGGTGAGATGGCAACTCCCCACAAGCTAGAAAGAGAGGCCTCATTGGAAAATGACCATGCTGGCATCCTGATCTCAAACTTCTGGTATTGATTAAGTGCGCGAAAATAAATGTCTGATGTTGAAGCCACCCAGTGTATGGTATTTTCTTAAGGCAACCTGAACAAACTAAGACGGTAATGCAAAGAATACACGACCAATATTGTGTGTTCACAGCTATTTGTCAATGAAGAGAGATTTGAATTATTTTTTACTTTTGTGATCTATCAAAAAAGACACCTGAGGGGATAAATTCATTAATTAAACATTGCAACTACTGGTAGGTGGATAATTCTTGGCTATGACTCTAAAAAATGATGCTATCAAGTCCTGTATTGAATTCAAACCAGACTCTGGGATCCTGAACAAATCACTAAAATTAAACTCTTTGTACTTCAGCAGCTACCTAAGAGAATATACTGGAACTGATAGTTGAAGTTTTAATGAATCCCTAAATAACAGCCATCTTTGCTGTCCATGCTTGCAATAAATTGAGAAGTAAACACACAAGTCAGACAGATGGAGGTCAAATTTTCAGCTTTATTGCTGGTAAAAAACAGATCAAAGGAATAAAGGACATGGCTTAGACACAAAGCCAAATAAACTTGAGAACATCTCTTAGAATTGGAGTGATTGATTCACCCAGTCATTAGAACAACTGGAAAACTGAAGGCTGTTCCCCTAGAGAAAGACCAGTTCGCTAGGCTCCCCACAGGCTGACTAGGGAGACCAGAGGCCATCTGTTCACAATGCACACTTGCTCCAAAGTAAAGCATTTTTCCAACTCTTTAATCAGATAACTCACTTCTTCTTCCATGGGAAAAAATAAATGAGGAGTCTGGAAGAAGCGGGGACAAGAAATGTCCCTTTAACTGAAATTCCTCCATAGAAAAACCTGAGGAGCAGGGATGGCGGTTTTCCCTTAAGAACAATATCGTGTGGTGGGGAGGACACATTTAAACATAGAGAGACTTGTGTCTGCCTGGTTCACTCTCCAACTTTCTGTTCGGTTGAAATTTCATTTGTTCTTGGAAGCTCCCTATTTCTGTTTTCTTTTTCCTCTTTCTAGTTTTAGTTAAGGGACCCCTTAAAACAAGTGTTTACCTCCGTCATCCAGGGTGAGAGCATTTTGCTTGACTATTTCACTCTTGCATTTGAAGTCCTCGTGGATGGAGACAGTGGCATGATTATTCTACACCTTTACTAACTAGTGTAGTGCCTAGTACATGGACACTAAGTAAATATCTGTCGAATTTAATCTGATGTTTTATTAAAACCATTTTTTCTTTAAAAACACTGAGCAGAGATTAAGAACAAAATACTGAGCAAGATTTAAAAATATACTGAACAGAGATTAAGAACATGTATAATTTGGACCACGCTCAGTAAGATATTCGTTACCTCATTTTGCCTTCTTTGTATGTCAGGCATATCAAGGCACAACTGAAATAAAACTATTTAAAATGACTGAATTAATGCTGAAAGCTATGCATATTTTATTGCTGTATTTAGAAAAGATAGATAGATGGAATATTTCTCTCCTTAATTCTTATCACTAAGGAATCGGAGACAATCCTATCGTAGCTGTCAAGGAAATTCACGAATAGATAGTTCTCTCTTCTTTTGAACATGTGGTAGGACTGACCTCCCCAACAAGTTGAACTCAAGTTGACTCATGCTTTTTCTTTTATGAATCATGAGTTTTCTAAAGCCTGCAAATTTTCTTACATTTGAGTTCCTTGTTTGTAAATTCATTAATTCCGTTTTGTTCTTTTGATATACTTTATGAAATCCTTGCTGCTAATTTTTTTTTATTACCAGGATATAAAACTATTTAACAACTGAAACAATATGAGTAACATGTACAATGTTATCCTTTAATTGTTAAATCACCGGTGATCTGAGAGGCTCATTTAATGAGTCAGGGCAATCTGAGTCCATATGGTCCCACTAAATGAATTATGCTAGCAACTATTTAGTAACTGATACAAAGTATTTAAACATTTGTGTATTTCCGTATCTTACCAGTCAGTTTGTCTAGACATAGATCTAGTTTTATTGCAAAATTCTCTCTCTCTCTCTCTCCTTGTCTCTTGCTTCATTATGTCCTCGGTATTTTCTTTGATTTTGGTTATTTTGCTGTGTTCTATCTCTGTAATCTTCTATTTTCTTTGGCCCCCAGACTCCGTATTGTCTTCCTCTGTACTATACCAATAAGGGGAGTTACAATTAAAGTTTTTTTTTTTTTTCTTTTTGGAAGGGGGGCTGGCTTGTTTCTCCTGTTAGGATGTGGAATTTTCTGACCAAAAATGAGATTTTTTAGAGCAATGTGGACATCATGACTCTGCCTTCTACATGCCGCCTCAGCTCAGAGTTTGGCTGTTTATTCCTGTTATAAACATTGTCACGTGTACTGCATGAGTCACCTTGTCTTACACATTTCAGGTATTTTTGTTTGTTATTCACAGATCTATGGAAGCAAGTATGGCACTTGAAAACTGAAATATGACTGAGTTAATACTTCAATAATGAACTGGCCTATTGTGGTTCTTAGTCCAAGATGCATACAGAATTCTTAATCCTCTTACTAATCATTAGTGATACTTGAAATTATTTATGTAAAATTTTATATGGAATCTTTTAAATAAATGTTAGTTAATTCAATACACAATTTGGAAAGAAATGTGAATACTGTCAACGTCAGAAACAAAAGCAGGTGAAATTCCAAAATGTATTAGAATGTTTTTCCTTTGCATTATCTTGAGAGTAGGTCATTAGATCTTACATTTTAATATTCTGGTGTGAAGTGGTTTGATATGATTTGCTAGCCCCTACAGCTATGAAGAGGCATATCTAATCATAAATTATTATTTTTCAGGCTAATCATTCAATTTTTTTATTTATCCTCATTCTTATCTTAAAGAAAAATTATGGTAATAGAGGGGTGCCAGCATTTACACAGATTGAGACTTTAGGTACGGTCAACAATTATATATTTTTTTTCAAATTAAATTTATTCTATTAGTTCCTGAAGGAAACATATGTATGTTATTTTAAATTTTGTCTTTCAGAGAAAATAATAATATGGCAATTTATCTCACCCCTTATTTTTATATCTTTTCAGCAATCTCCTCAAAGAAAAATAAAATATGGCATTATCTATTAGGATAGTAAAGCACAGTCACAAAAAAATGTTATTATATTTTCAGAGTGAATTAAAAATTTTGTTTCAAAATATTAGGGAGTACAAATGTTGTTACGTGGACACCGTGTATAATGCTCAAATCAGGAATTATAGTGTGCCCATCACCGGAATACTGCTCATTGTACCTGATAAATAAGTTTTTACTCCTCAACTCCTCCAACCCACCCTGCTTCTTGATTTCCCTTGACCTTTACTTCTCTTTGTGCCCATCATTTAGCTCCCAACTGTTAGAGAGTACATGTGGTGTTTGTTTTCCCTTCCTGAGATACTTCACTTAGGGTAATGGTCTCCAATTCCATTCAAGTTATTGCAAAAGACATTATTTCATTCCTTTTTATGGCTGAATAGTACTCCATGGTGTGTGTGTGTGTGTGTGTGTGTGTATACACACACACACACACACACATACATACCACATTTTCTTTATCCACTCATTAGTTGATGGGCACTTCAGTTGGATCCATATCTTTACAATTGTGAATTGTGCTGCGATAAACATTCTAGTGCAGGTGTCTTTTTGATAAAATGATGTCTTTTCTGTTGGGTAAATACCAAGTAGTAGGATTGCTGGGTCAAATGACATGTCTACATTTATTTCTTGACAGAATTTCTATGCTGTTTTCCATAGAGGTTGTACTAATTTCCAGTTCCACCAACAGTGTACAAGCATTCCTTTCTCTCTGCATCCATGGCAGCATGTATTGCTTTTTGACTTTCTAATAATGGACATTTTGACAGGGGTAAGGTGGTACCTCATTGTAGTTTTACTATGCATTTCCCTGATGACTAGCGATCTTGAATATTTCTTCATGTTTATTGGCTATTTGTCTATCTTCTTTTGAAAAAACTGTTTCATGGCTTTTGTCCACTTTTTAATGGGGTTGTTCATCTTTTTCTTGTTGATTTGTGTGAGTCCTTTATAGATTCTAGATATTAACTCCTTGTTGGATATACAGTTTGCAAATATTTCTCAAATTCTGTAGGATGTCTACTTACTCTGTTGATTATTTCCTTCACTGTGCAAAAGGTTTTTAATTTAATTAAGTCCCATATATTTATTTCTGTTGCTGTATTTGCCTTTGGGGTCTCAGTCATAAATTTTTTCCTAGGCCAATATCTAAAAGAGATTTTCCTGTGTTTTCTTCTAGAATTTTTATGTTATTTTTGCCTTACATTTAATTCTTTTATCCATCTTGAATTAATTTTGTATATGATGAGAGATAGGGATGTTGTTTCATTTTGCTGCATGTGGCTACCAGTTTTCCCAGAACCATTTATTGAATAGGGCTTCATTTCCCCAGTGTATGTTGTTCTATGTTTGGTTGAAGATCAGTTGGTTGTAGGTAGATGGTTTTATTTTTGGGTTCTCCATTCTGTTCCATTGATCTATACCTCTACTTTTATACCAGTGTAATGTGTTTTGGTTACTATAGGCTTGTAGTATAACTTAAAGTCTTGTAATGTAATGTCTCCATATTTATTCTTTTTTGCTTAAGGTTTCTTTGGCTATTTAGGATCATTTTCGGCTTCAAATGAAGTACAGAATAACTTTTTCTAGATCTGTGAAGTATGTCATTTGTATTTTGACAGTGCTGAATCTATATAGTAGTATATACATATACATTTTATGTGTATGTAGTATAGACATTTTAACAATGTTGATTCTATCAATACATGAGCATAAGGTGTTTTTCCATTTCTTTGTGTCAACTATGATTTGTTTCATCAGTGTTTTATAGTTGTCCTTGTAGAGATCTTTCACCTCCTTGGTTAACTAAATCCCTAGATTTTTTTTTTTTTTTTTT
>RJWJ010022338.1:0-26955 GCA_004363605.1 Indri indri | reverse complement strand
ACCAAAAGCTGGTTCTCTGAAAAGGCCAATGAAATTGATACACCACAGTCTGTTGTGAAACTAAAATACGAAACCGTTTAAGTATGAACGAAAGGAAGACTTAATAAATAAAATCAGCTCCAATAACAACTTTTCCTATTCAAGTACCCAGGCAGTAGTCTGAGTTGGCACTGATTTTTTTTTTCCATATAAATTACTATTTTTTCTTAAGGTGTGACAATAAATGGAATCAACTAGTCATGAAGAGGAATTGTAGACAGTTTGCTTTCTGAACATGCTTTCAATATCTGGAATTTCATTCGAGCTGGGGTCTTCGGTCTTGGAGGAATGGTTTCCTGCGACATTGTCTGCTAGCACAAGCTGGGTCAGTCACTCCCCTATTGCCTTCTAAGCTGCAGGTCGCCAACCTAAGCATGCACATGCAGATAAATGCATGCACGCTTGCACAGAGACCCCACCAGAGATCCCAGGGGCCTCAAAGCATTACAAAGGACTTCATTCTTCCAAGCCAAGATCCCGCCCGCCTGCCACACCTGCATGCAAACCCTTTGTTCTGCAAAGTGACTCCCAACATGACTCAGCAAGGTGAAATCATCCTCAGCCCAATTAACTGTCAAGGATTTTAAAAGCACCTTGGCCAGGTTGGCCTCCAAATCTCTTTGATGAGGTGCCTGACCAATAAAACATCCAAAGTAAGTACCACGGGGGATTACTGTCATGCCCGCACACCACGCAGGCTCCATCCGTGCTGGGGCTTAGGTTGCAGGGATCTGCACGGACTTGCAAAGGTGAACAGAGACGAACAGAGACTGTGCAAGACGATTTCCTTTTTCTACGTCCTGGTGGAAAAACGGGTATGAATTTCTAAATGCGGAAGGGGGTGCCAATGCCGGAAGGGAAGACATTGTGCAGAAGGTTGGTTCTTTTTTTGTTTTTTTTTCTCTTTCCCCAAACATGGAATAGCCAGGGTCTAACCGTGACATTCTTCCTGGAGAGTCCAACCAAGCCACGGGGACCGTTCTTTGTCCACTCTCCTCTTTTCTCTTCTCTCCACCTGATCAGAGAAGGATGAGCCCCTTACCTGGCCACCCTGGCACCTGACATGAAATGATTCTGGAAGAACCGCCCACAGGTGTCCTACGGGAAGTTCCTCTACAGGGAGCATCGCTGGCCTTGCAACAAGCCTCCTACACTAAGAATATCTTAGACCAGTGGTCCCCAACCTTTTTGGCACCAGAGTTCGTTTTCATGGAAGACAGTTTTTCCAAAAACGTAGCGGGTATGGGGGAGAAGGTGCCAGGATGATTCAAATGCATTACATTTATCGTGCACTTTATTACTATTACATTGTAACATGCAATGAAATAATTACACTACTCATCCTGGGTTGGGGCCCCCTGCCTTAGACCTCAGGAAGGTGGAAAGCTTCAGTGCAGGAGGGGAAGGAATGTGAATCTTGCAATCCCTGCCTCTTTCCCGACGCGAAAGGGTGTTCAGACGGGCTGAGTCGCCAGCGTCACGTTATGCTTTAATGGAGGAATCGCTGGAAAAGTGCATCTAATGGTTACTTACCACATTTCATCCTGTCCAGATGGAATGAAAATGCCAACTGCATTTCCCCTTAAGTACCCTAATGGATGAGGCCAAAAAAAAAGTTATCATCAGAGAGTGTTGGGTGTGGGCACACGCCCACCAGGGAAATGCCGTCGGGAAAACACTTCTGAAAAACATTCGCGATGTTAGTCCGATTATTCTTACACGAGGGAACCTTAAGGGGGAAAAAGGGGGCTGCCCAGTTTACCCAAAAATGTGCCAATATGTACAAATTTATCCACACGGTCCAGTCTCTGTGTAAAGAATCCTCCCCCTCCGCGGCCGGGGCTCCACAGACGTGGCCAAGACCTGTCACGTACACTCGCGGCCACGCACAAGAGAACGTGGAGTTCAAAGTCCTCAATTAACTCAATTAACCATTTCCCCAGCAAAGCCATACGCCCCCGCACACATATGTGCAAACATTTACGGTCCCGCGTAGCCACGGAAGAGCTTTCTAGTGTTGTTAGTACTATGCTTTCTCCGTGTACGCAAGTCCATGTTATTTGGAAGAGGGCTGAGACCAAAACGATGTCATTGCATTCGAAGGAACGGCATATTCGGTCCCCAGAATAAAGACCCTCGAAAGATGCCCAGGTACCCATCCCTGCAACCTGTGGATATCCCAGACTGCACAGCAAAGGAGGAAACTGAGGTGGAAGGTGCTGATTACAGGTACAGATCAGCTGACCTGAACCGGGGGTATTACGGTGGGTTATCTGGGTGCGTCCAGTGCAATCAAGCAACTTTCTAAGTCAAACAGAGACGCCAGCAGGAGCAGGATTTGACCCCACATTGCTGGCTTTTAAGAGGGAGGAATGAGCCACAAGCCAAGGAACAGATTTTCCTCTACAGCTCCCAGACAGGACGCAGCCCTATTGACATGTTGATTTTAATTCAGTGACGATCAGATCATTGCAGACATGGAAACCAACCTATAGAACTGCAGGATAAAAAATGTGGATTTTGTCTTCCAAACAATTTATTTTAATTGAGAAAGCTGTCATCTATTTATCGAGGACAACAGGTTGTTTTGAAAAATACACATCTATCATGGAATGGCTAAATTGAGCTAATGAACGTACACATGATCTCACATAATTGTCACTTTTTTTGTAGTGAAAACGCTTAAAATCTACTCCTTTAGCAATTTTCAAAAATATGTTGTCATCGGTGATAGTCGCCATGTTGTACAATATTATCTCTTGAACGTCTTCCTCCTGTCTCACTGAAATCTTGTGCCCTCTGACCAATATATCGACCCAATTCCCTCACTCCCAGCCCCTGGTCACCAACCACCTTTCTGCTCTGCGCTCCTGTGAGTTCAGCCTTTTCACATTCCACATACGAGTGAGAGCACGTGGTATCTGTCTGTGCCTGGCTTACTGCACTTGGCAGAAAATCCTTTAAATTCATCCAGGTTGTCACGAACGATAGTTCCTCCCTTCCTTTTTAAGTCTAAAGAGTATTCCGTTGTGTATATATTAATATATACCACATTCCTTGTGTATAGCAGCACAATTCACAATTGCAAAGATGTGGAAACAACCCAAGTGCCCATCAATCCATGAGTGGATTAATAAAATGTGATCTATGTACACCATGGAGTTCTACTCAGCCACAAAAACAGTGGTGATCTAGCACCTCTTGTGTTATCCTGGATGGAGCTGGAGCCCATTCTACTAAATGAAGTTTCCCAAGAATGGAAAAACAAGCACCACATGGACTCACCATCAAGTTGGAACTAATCGATCAACACTCATGCGCACATATGGAAATAACACCACATCCTATCCACTCATCCACTGATGGATGCTTGGATTGACTCCGTATCTCGGCTGTTGTGAGCAGTGCTGCGCCGAACATGGGGATGCTGACGTCTCTTCCTTGCGTGTGCTTTTAAGCCACTAAGTTTGTGGTCATTTGTTACAGCTGCCGTGGGAGACTTAATATAGTGTGAACAATTACGTGAGAGACCCCAAAAGCCCACCAAGGAAGATAACCTTATAACAGGCTCCGTCGGGCATCCCGGCCTGCCCCAGGCTCCTAACCCAGGAGGTGCAAGAGGCGGATGGTCTCCACGACCTCCTGACAGGCCTGCAGAACAGAGCAGAGCAAGCCCCTAACCTACAAAGATAACACCACCATCCACCCCCGAAAACGAGAGGAGTCTGGGCTATGCTTGGCAAAAAATGATGATGACACTATGATGGTGATTATGAAGGTGACGATGCTGGCTTTGCTAACATGTTCTTAATTCCACTGGTGCTTATAGCCATGAGCTAGAGTAGTAATCAGGGGAAACTGAGTCCCCTCGCTTATGCTGAAGGGACGGAAGACCACGCAATGCCCCTATATATGTGTGCGCGCGCACACACACACACACACACACACACACACACACACACACACATGCACACACGTGCCAAGTGGGCAGGAAGATATGACTCCCTGGGCATCCAAGAATTCAATAGTCTCAATTCTGAGATCTGCTCCACATCACAAAGCTCAATGGCCCTAGAGAGGAACCACGTGCATGTACCAGAGGGAGGGTCTTTGCAATGATATCAATGTTTCCGTCGCCCTTAAATTCCTCTGCTGAAATCCTCACCCCCAAGGTGACGGTGTGAGCAGGTGAGCTGTTTGGGAGGTGACGAGGTCCTGAGGGTGGAGCCTCATGGATGGGATCAGTGTCCTTATAAAAGGGACCCCAGAGAGCTCCCTCGCCCCTTCCACCGTGTGAGGACACGGCGAGAAGGCGCCGTCTGTGGACCAGGAAGTGAGTCCCCACCAGACACAGCGTCTGCCACGCCATGGTCTTGGACTTCCAGCCTCCAGAGCTGTGAGCAATGAATGTCTGCTGTTTGTTTATAAGCCACCTGTGCATGGTACTTTGATATAGCAGCTCACACAGACTAAGACAGTCTCAGTGTTTCTGCTGAGACCTCCCAGAGGGCTTTAAGGGACGACCAGGAGGGAGTGAGGTCAGCTCACATCATGAAACGACACCACACTCGGTGAAAGCAGAGGTGAGGACAGGGCAGGAGCAAGGGCTCTGCTTCCATCCCAGTCACTGGGGAACCTGAGACCCCAGGTGGTGTGGGCAGCGAGCTCCATTCAGCTATGTTGCCGAGCAGAGCTGGAGAGACACCCGTGGGAGGGGACGGAAAGGACGAGCCTCCCGCAGTGACAGAGTGAGGAAGCCGGGAATGTAAAACAGTGCAGCCGCCACAGAAAGTGGTAGAGCAGTTCATCTGGAAACCAGGGAATTACCAGAGCATCCAGCAGTTCTACCCCAACGAAATGCGAAGCAGGGACTGCAAGAGATATTCGTGCACCCGTGTTCACAGCAGCATCTACGACAGAGACGGCAGGAAGCCACCCAAGGGTCCACGGACGGCGAGTGCATCAACTCAGTGGGGCAAAGGCAAGCAGTGGAATATCACGCAGCCAGGAAAAGGAAGGGCATTCTGACGTGGTGGACAACACGGATGACCCTTCAACACGCCGTGCCAGGGGAAATAAGCCAGCCACAAAGGACAAGTGCTGTGGGATTCCACTTACATGAAATACACAGAAAATGTGAAATCCACGGAGACAAAAAGTGGATTGGAGGTTGCCGGGGGCTGGGGGAGGGGGGAATGTAGAGGGCCAGCTAGTCGGGACAGAGCTACCATTTGCAGTGACGGAAAAGCTTTGGAGATGGATGGCGGTGATGGCTGTGCAACACGGTGAATGTGTTCAATGCCGACGCAGTGCACACCTAAAAATGGCTAAAATGGTAAATTGTACGATATACGTCAATACTCCATAATTTTATATTATATTTAATATATCAGCAATATATAAACATGAATACTATATATTTAACATATAAATATATATCAATATTAAGTATATCATATTTAACATGTAAATATATCATGTATAACACATTTAGCATATAAATATATTTACTGTATTATGTAAGTATATCAATATAAATACTATATGTTTAATATATAAATATATCACATATTTAATATGTAATATATCACATATGTATATTATAATGCATTTCATATATAACTATATGTTTACTATAAGTATAAAACTGTATAATATATTCAATACATAATGTAATGTTTAATATGTAAAGATATATATAATACATTTAACATATAAATGTATATATTAGATAAACATGGCATATTTGCTATATTACATAAACATATAAATGCTAAATGTAAAATAAAAATACTACATATTTAACATAAATGTACTATATACGTAATATATATCATATATGTATATATTTTTATATGAACATATATTTAGTATAAGTATAAATACTATATAATATATTGAATATATAAATATATTATATATTTAATATATATCACATGTATATATAATACATTTAATATATAAATATATGATATATTTACTATTTTATATAAATATAAAGCATATGTAATGTATATTTAACATATAAATTCATTGTGATTTGTGTTATGTGAATATATGAATACAAATATATATATTTATGTGTTAAATATATATATTTGCACATATATTAATATATAATATACATATATATTTATTTACTGCAATACAAAATTCTTTTAAAGTGAAAGAACGAGGCAGGCAGAACGTCCTGACTGCCCACACTGGCCAGTACAGGTGACCTGGCAGGACACGGAGGGGCTGCAGGGACAGGGCGGCAGACGGATGGAAGGCGGCCCCATCACACCAGTGCACAGAACAGGTCCAGGGGAGGCTGTCAGTTACCATAGCAACACACAGCCTCCGAGGACCAGGAGCTGGGTACCAGCATCCTGGGGACACGGCGACATCTCTCATGCCCGGGTACCGTCCCTTCTCATGCAGGAAGAATGCCTACCGTGTAGGTTCCTGCTGAACCTGCCACTCAGACACGCCAAGAACCTTTACGGTGGGCGGGCGCGGGGGCGGGGCACCCCTAACATACGAGGTACCGCACCTCTGCATGCAAGTTTCGGATGCGTTCAAGAAGAAGACAGGAGCTTGGGAGGATGGTGATGTGTGAGGAAGAGGCAGGTAGAGCTGATGCCAGGACCAAGCAGGGACATAGTTCTTTAACTCTTATGACAGTCTTTGTCCTTGTCATAGAAGGATCCCACGTCCTGCCCTCAAACCTGGTGAGCTAAGACTAACTGGCATGATGCGGAACTGCCGCACTGGGAGAACTTGGGAGGCTCTGGCATCCCTGGGTGCATTAAAAGCTTCACAGGGGTTTGGGCTGAATTGTGCCCTCCTAATAAATGTATATATTGAAGCCCTGACCCCCAGGACCTCAGAGAACGACTGTGTTTGGAGATAGATCTTTACAGAGGTGATTATGGTTTAATAAGTTCATATGGCAGGCCCTAGTTCAACAGGACGGGGGTCCTTATAAGCAGAGGAGATGACACAGACACGCACAGAGGGAGGACCCCGTGAGGACACAGGGAGAAGACGGTGTCTACACGCCCAGGAGAGAGGCCTCAGGAGGAACCAGCCCTGAAACACCTTGATCTGGGACTTCCAGCCTCCAGCACTGAGAGAACAAGCGTCTGTGGTTTAAGCCACCCAGTCTGTGGCACTTTGTTAAGGCCACCCAAGCAAACGAAGACAATCACACTCTGCATTTGTTCTTGCAGGGACGCCTATGGATTCAACCACCAAAACAGATCCAGCATCCAACCACACGCCATCTCACCAAGACCTCCCGGGTTCAAATCACCACCCTCCTTCACTGTGTCCTAACAGGTGCTACAGAGCCATCAGAACCTCCTGCGAGATCAGGCCAACCACCCAAGACCCTGCACTGTTTGAGAAGAGAGACCATCTGTCCTCATCTGCCTGGGGTGCTGAGATGAGGAATGTTCAGTGCTACTAGGGAAAGTCCCACGCAGATAGAGACGAGCCGGTCACTCTGCGTGTGAGTGAATAAACAAACGGATGAAGGTATTATGGGCAGCTGCCCTTTATGTCACACACCGTCGCCAAGTACCGAAGAGGCACCATACGTACTTTAGCTCTCCGTGCACAGAAGATCAGCCACACCCAACATTAGCCTGATTTCCCTGAGGTGAAAGAGGGTCTTTGCGACTTGCCCAAAGACACTCACTCGCTAGCAAACACGATGTGTCTGGCCTGCACGACGCTTCCCTCATCCCGGGGGAGGCAGCGCGGGGACACTGGGATCCAAAGACAAAAGCAATGTCATCTACAGCAAACACGCACACTGCAAAGAAGGAAGACACAAAACCCAAAAGCAGTGGCCAAGCTCCCCGCCCCCAACCTTGTGCACAGATGTGCTTATGAAAATCACAGAAGGTGATGATAACTACCTGGCACAGCTCTCCAAAGAGTGAACCTTTACCATCCAGCAGTTTCCTCTTCCCCGCAGCACCCAACAGCATGTGTAGAGTTGAAAAGAAGAAAGATAGAGAGAAAACCCTTTTGAAAGGGCAGTAACGTTGGTGGCATTATGGTTGTTTAAAAAAAAAAAACCAAAAAAACTTGGGGAAAATACAGAGAAATCCCCAAGTCATCCCTCCCAAAGGACAGAAAGCACTTTACTCAGAACTCAAAACTGTTTCTTCCAGAAAGAACTCTGTGGTTAGAAGCTTCCTGGTGAGCCCAGGCTGGGGAAGTGGAACTGACACCTTTGCCTGTGTGACAGGTTCCCTGTGCACCCTTTCTTCAGGTGGGCTCCCAAATGGTCACCCACAGTGGAGGGACCTGTTCCAGAACCACACCTGGGACCACCATCATGGCGCCATGTCCCCATCTGCATGGATGACCCAAGCTGGGTCTGGGAGGGTTATCTCCAGACAGAAGGAGATAAACGTTCTCTCCTGGGAATCCCAGAAGGTGACAAGGTGAGCCTGTTGCTGGGGCAGGCATCCCCTTCACCCCCAAAGGAAGAATTTAAGAAAAGGAAGGTAGGACAGCACCTAAAACCAAGGTAGGGATAGATTCAAGATGGCGGCCCTTGGCTTCGCCATGTGGGAAGAGAGCTGGAGCCCTGGATTTGCAAAGGGGCATGACAAGCGAGGTTGTGGCCGTCTCACCTGGCTGCTCATTGGTGGGAGGATGGAGGGAAGATAAGGGAATAGAAACAGAGGCAGGAAAAGAAGCAAGTTCTTGGCTCTGCTCTATAAAGCTCTGGGAGGACCTTTCTCACGTAGGGAGCTACAGATGCCTCTTCTGAAATGAACACGGAGCTCTCCTGCTTTCACCACACCCCAAGCTATCTAGGATGAGGTCTCTCCTGGAAAACACTGTCCCGCTTGTAACTAGGTGTCTTTGCCTCCAAGGATTTGGGGAAACCACATCAGGGACCCAATGCACCATGTGCTAAAGGTGCCCAGAAGGGAGAGCTCCAGGGTTTTCCATGGCCAGCAACAGGGACGGCAGCCACAGAGGAGTGGGCTCTATAATTCTGCTTGGCAGGGACATTAGTTTTCTAGGGCTGCCATAATTTGGTGGCTTAAAACAACAGGAATTTATCTTCTTCCTGTTCTGGAGATCAGAAGTCTGAGACACAGGTGTCTCAGGGCCACGCTCCCTCCGGAGGCTCCTTCCTGCCTCTTCCAGCTCCTGGGGGCTCCAGTCATCCCTGGGCTTGTGGCTGCGTCACTCCAGTCTCTGCCTCTGTCTCCACGTGGCTTCTCCTCTGCATCTGTGTCTCCTCTGTTCTCTTAGAAGGACACTTGGCGTTAGATTTAGGGTCCACGCTGATGCAGTATGATCTCCTCTCAATCCTTAACTAATTACTGCTGCCAAGACCCTATTTCACATAGGTCTGAGCTGCCGGGTGAACGTGAATTTTGAGGGATGTTGTGGTCTGAATGGTTGTGTCCTCCAAGATCCTTGTGTTGAAATCCTCAGCCCCAAGGTGATGGTGTTAGCAGGTGGGGGCTTTGGGAGGTGATGAGGTGCTGAGGGTGGAGCCTCATGGATGGGATCAGGGTCCTTATAAAAGGGACCCCAGAGAGCTCCCTCGCTCCTTCCACCATGTGAGGACACAGCGAGAAGGCGCCGTCTACGAACCAGAAAGTGAGTCCCCACCAGACACAGCCTCTGCCATGCCGGGATCGCGGACTTCCAGCCTCCAGAGCTCTGAGCAATAAATGCCTGTTGTTTGTAATCCACCCAGACTGTGGCATTTTGTTATTACTGCAGCCTGGATGGGTTCAGCGACAGGCGAGCTCTAGTCGTCGCACTCCAGCAGGATTTGTGCGGGTGCCTCTGAGATCCCTTGTCCACTTCTCCCACTCTGACCGAACATTCCTGTTTCTGATTTGTTCTCTTCCACTTTCTCATCCCATATTTTATTATGATTCCTTTTGTTTCCTGCCTTTTTAAAGCCTTTTTTCCCCCCGCAGGCCCATTTTTCTCCTCTCCTCTTGAACAAGGAACTATTAGACTTGGTTGTCCTCTTCCCCTTGGAGATGGAAGTAATGAATGAAGACGAGGCTGGAACATGAAGAGGACACGGAATCAGCAAATCCAGAGAGCCGCACAGCAGACTGGTGGTTTCCAGGGCTGGGAGCGGGGAGAGGTGGCGACTGCTTAACGGGGCTGGGATCTCCTTTGGGGGCAATGAAAATGTTCTGGGACTGGATGGAGCTGATGTTTGCACAGCACTGCGAATATGCTAAGTGCCGCGGTTGGCCATGGAATGATTGATTTTATACTACAGTGAATTTCACCTCAGGGGGAGGAAAAGAAGAAGAGGAGACACCAACAGGACCCCTACACTTAGAAATGTTCTCTGATGTGTAATATTTTATCTCATCTCCCGAAGTTCCTATGGTGCCCTTACATCGAAACTGTCACCCACACGCACAACTGCCAATTTACTATTAGCACCCACGCAAGATAAATAAGATTAAAAGGCTGGGCTCGATTTTCTGTGTGTTGTGAGGCAATAAACAACACGGCCAATTGCTATGTAAACACTCCCTGCAAGATTATATATTTACCTACACGGTAAAATCTCACCAGGTCGGATTCCATTCATTCTGCTGGTAGGCTGGTGATACAGGGTGGGAGTGCAATGGTCTCAATGCTTGTGTCTCCCTAAGGTTCTTATGTTGAAACCCTCTCCCAAAAGGAGATGGTGTTAGGAGGTGGGGGCTTTGGGAGGTGATGAGGTCCTGAGGGTGGAGTCCCATGGATGGGATCACTGTCCTTATAAAAGGGACCCCAGAGAGCGCCCTTGCCCCTTCCGCCATGTGAGGACACAGCAAGAAGGCGCCGTCTGTGAACCAGGAAGTGAGTCCCCACCAGACACAGCCTCTGCCACGCCGGGATCTCGGACTTCCAGCCTCCAGAGCTGTTAGCGACAAATATCAGTTGTTTATAAGCTGCCCAGTCTATGGTGTTTTGTTCTCACAGCCCCAGTAACCTAGGACGGGGCATAAATGATAACCCAGGAGAGAAGGGAAATTATGTCCAAATCAGGGGAACCGAGGACACAGGAGAAAACCTCTCAGCACACAGGAAAATGCTTGTGAGCACTTTAGATCTGAGAACCATTTATCATTGATTATTCATGAAGACCCGCTAGCTCTTAAGAAAATAAAACCTTCAGATGCCGTCATGTGTGAAAGTAAAAGAAGAAGAAAGTGTCATGCAGGAGGGAGGGGTCTGCGGTGAGAGAACTCGTTCCGCCCCGTGATTTTGGGGGTGGCAGCTGCCAAAATCGATAGGCTGGATACGGCTGCATAGAACTCTGAACGCACACATGCTCTCGAACACAAATGAGCCCCTGTGAAAACCGATACAGGCTGAACAAGGTGTGCAGTTTCGTTAGCAGGGATGTACCAACGCTGACGTCCTGGGTTTGACGCTATGGAAGATGTCACGCTGGGGAAGCTGGCGGAAGGGTGACGGCAGTCCAAGTACTGTTTTTGGAATCCCCTGTGAGTCTGTAATTATTTCAAAATAACTTTCCTTAAAAATCAGGGATTTAAGCGTCTTGGAGTCTTCTTCATAATAAGCTGTGTAGGACAGGTTCTGTTATTATTTGCATTTTTTAGATGAATAAGCTCAGAAGCAGAGAGGTTGAGAAAAGGAAAATGAAATTCAGACCCAAAAACTGGACACTGGTTCCAGGGGTGGGGAACCTGCCACCTTGGGGCCACATGTGGCCTTCTGGATTCTTGAGTGCAGCCTTTTGACTGAATCCAAATTTTACCAAACAAATCCCTTTAGAAAAAGTCATTATCCTCTTCTCTCTACATAGTATATATTTTTAAATTTCCATAATAATTTTTTTTTTTTTTAAAAAAGCAGCCTTGTTCTTTCTCATGGGGACAAGCAAAGCTTGGTTACATGGACGAGAAATCTGAAGAACCGGTTTGCAACCATTTTTTTCTTTAAGGAGCAGCGTGATCATTGTGAGACAGAGTTTCTAAACCCATGAAACCAGTGTTTAGACAAGACGTCCTCCGGGATTTTTTCATGTTCTTAAAAAAAAAATACTAGCATTAGATTTTTCATGACCACAACCTACGCTTGCTTGCAAAGTACCTGAATTTATGAAAACTGGTGCATCTAGAATGCTGACAGCATCCAGTAGTCGGTTTACCTGGAAGCACAGACTACCTAAGATCACATGGTCTTTCTTTCTTTATGGCCATGCTGTCTACACAGCCCTGTGACCACTGGCTATTTCCAGCTCAACCTTCTGCTCACGGGATCCCCCCGCCCACCCAGGGCTCTCCGCGGCCACCGCGGGCTTTGTAGAATTAGGCACGAGCAAACCTGCAGGAATGTGGGTGCCGAACCTATGCCAAAATGTCAGCATCACCAAAATGCGTCTCAATATCAAACCAGCGATGCTGTTAGCTCAGGGTGCCTCATCCGTACCCAGACCACAGGCCAACGTCAGGGATGAAATGTACAAGAACGTCCCCAAATTTGCCGGCAACGGAAACAGCACACACACAAGAGGGCAGAGCAGGAAAAATGAAAACGCACAGCTGTGTCGGGCAGGGACTCGAAGACGTCCTTCGGGGAGGAGAGTGAAGGAAGCTGTGTCTCTTCATCCAGAGTCATTCTAGAAGGTACCAAAAGATGGGGTTTGTGATAAGTAAAGAAAGTTTAAGAGGGTTGTGGGGTTTTTTGTGTTTTTGTTCGACTTGTGTGGTTGGTTTTAAGTTGTGGAAAACAGCATTGCTCGACGGGAAACTGCACCCAGACATCCCTGGAGAAAATTTGGAACTCAGGTGGGTGCCTGTTTGGAGCAGGTGGGAATCACAAATGCGGGGAGGAGGGAAGACACACTTAACAAAGAGGGAACTTGTCTTCCAGCAGTGACAGCTTGGATGAAGACAATTCACGCCCGCCCAGACCGTGTGCCGGCCGCAGACAGTTCCACATGCCCCTCACTTGAAAGGATCGAAAGTTGCTGTAGATTGTGGCTCAGAGACAGAGATTCTAAAAGGCTTAGAGCTTATTTAAAAAGTTTCTTATTCTTTCAGGTTACTCACTCTCACATTGCTCTTTAACCCACAGTAAAGAAGGAGGCTCAGACACAAGGCTGCAGATAACGTCGCCAAAGCTGTGATGCTGTCACGAGCGAGTGTACACAGACACACACACACACACACACACCCCTGGTGCCCTGTTGGTCCAATGCCTGGACCGTGGGACACCTGGCTCTCCTGTCACACCCTTGGAGCCCACAGGAAGTTATCCCTGAGCAATGAGCATCCTCTTCCTTAAGAGAGGAAAAGGAAGAAAGCGCTCACTTCCCCCACCCAGCCCGGCCCGCTAGCTCTCAAGAGGCAAGGACAACATTCTATTTTTAAGGGCGAGATTACCCGCTGGGCACCCTGTGATACCAGCACCCCTCAGTTCCACAGCCCTCCTGCCCTGCCCCCTGTCCTGGCCTCTGGCCTGGGCACTTTCCCGACTGAC
Organism: Indri indri; assembly: GCA_004363605.1. Taxonomy (NCBI): domain Eukaryota; kingdom Metazoa; phylum Chordata; class Mammalia; order Primates; family Indriidae; genus Indri; species Indri indri. The sequence continues at coordinate 13,422 of RJWJ010022338.1, read as the reverse complement.
CGTGCAAGCGAGCGCCCCACAGAAACACAATGGCCGGTGCAAAGTGCCAAGGGACGCTGGCCCTCCGTCAACTTTCCGTTGCCGACTTGTGTTTCCACCTACTGTCGTAGCTGCCCCTGTGTGGGTTCCTGGCCCGCCCTTCTTCCCCGCAAAACACGCCCCGTAGCTTCCCAGTGGGAGACACAGAGGGAAGAAGGAAGAGAGAGGAGGAGTGAGGGGAGAGAGAAACACAGAAACGCAGACACGGAGAGAAAAAGAAAGAGACAGAGAGAAAAGAAAAAGAGATGCCTTCTCCTCCTCAGGAGTTGTGATGTCACCCTGGCTGTGCTGTCAGTCTTGCTAAGCCATACACTGTGACCTTGAGCCCTGGGGTTCCCGGGCCCCGCTCCCTCCTCTTCAAAAAGAGGGAAGAAATCAGGAGATGGCCTCCCTGAGAACCCCCGCCCCGTTTATTTTCCCGACAACCAACATTGCCAGCGCAACCCCTTGGGCCACAAAGAGTCGCTAAGAAGCCACAGGCTGACTGGTGCCAACAGTTTGAATCCAGCGCCCACGTTGGGGTTGGGATATTCTGACCCACTCAGGGCTGCCCCAGTAATACCCCAGCGCGTGCCGGGATCCAAGCGCCCAAGAGAACTCGAAACCTCTCCCGCGAGCTGCCCAGCTGGCTCAATTTCTAAGACAGAGGACAAAAGAAATGGAAAGTGTCCGATGAGAGAATGACAAATTTCAGAGGCACAAGACGGAAAGCACACGCCGAGTCAGGAATGTTACCATCCATCCATCCACAACGCCGCGGGACACCTGTCTCCGAAGGCCCAGCGGCTCTGGCACCCCCGGGTCAAATCTGTAAATTCCCCTCCGGAGCCCCCGCCGCAGGCAGAGGGAGGCAGAGGGCTGGCCTGGGGCGAGCTCCGCAGGTGCTTTCGTGGCCCACGAGCGTGTCCCAGGGGTTGCTGCGCCGGAGGGCGCACGAAGTCCCCAGTCTGCGCGGACCCCCAGGAAGTTTTGCGACGTCGGGCAGCCCAGACGCCGGGCTGGCGTGTGTGTTGGGGGCAAGGGGGGAGGTTTCACTGAGGAACCACCAGGGTCCCCGGAAGGCAGCCGGCCGGTCGCGGGGTCTCGCCGGGGCTGGGGGTGCCCTCCGACTCTCGGGGCGCCGGGGAGACGGAGGACGCAGGGGGAGACGGAGGACTCAGGGGCAGCCCCGCGCGGGAACCTCGAGCCGGAGGGGCCGAGCAGGGGAGGCGGCCGGGCGACGGCACACGGGGCCCTTTGTCTGACTACAGCGTCCCGGGCGGCGCCGCGCGCCCCTGCGGGCCGAGTCCCCGCGCGCCGCACGAACTCACCCACGGTGGCCAGCGTGTCCAAGTCTTGCAGGCGGTAGGCGGGTGGCTCCGGAGAGGGCGCCTCGGGGCTGGGGCAGAGCGCGGGCGCCCCGTCGGGGGTATCCTCCGCGGCCCCTCGGGAGCCGGTGTCCGCCGCGGCCGCCTTGGCCGGCCCGGGCGCCTCCATGGGGGCGCGCTCCAGTCCCGGGCGCCGGGCCGGGCTGGGGAGCTCGCGGGGCCGCGCTTCGCGGGACGCAGCCTCGGAGGGCGGCGCGGCGGCGGCGGCATCAGCGGCGGCCACCCGGGCGCGCCCCCCGCCTCCGGGTCCGCGGCCGGGCGCAGCTGGCGGAGCGCCGGGGACAATGGCGGGCGCGGGGCGGCGCTCACTGCAGCAGCCGCAGCTGGTGGGAGTAGCCGCCGGCCTCGGGGGGCGCGGCCCGGGCTGGCGGGGGCGAGGCGGGCTACCGGCTCATTCCTCGCGTCCCGCGCCCGCCGCCACCCGCGCTGGCCCTGCGCGCGCTCACGGGGTCCGGGCGGAAGCGGCCTGGGCGTGTCCGCGCGTTTGTCCCCGCCCCCCCGGGCGCCCGCCCCGACCCTGCCTGCGGGGCTGGGGGCGTCGCCGTGGCCGCCGCGCTCCGCCCCCGCCGCGACCCCGCCCGGCAGCCGCGAGGCCGGCGCGTGGGGGCTGCCCGGGGGCCCGCTGGCGACGCGCGGCGTTGGGGAGGTGCCCGCGCCCCCTCCGCGCCCCGCTGCGCCCTGGGGTGGGGCCCAGGCAGACTTTGCCCAGGGGACGCGCGGACCTGCCGCCCGGGTCGCTGCGCCCCAGCCCGGAAGACGGGGGGACGGGGAGGGCGTGGCTCAGAGCAAAGTAAAGTTAAACTATAAAACCGAAAACGGAGTGTAATGCGAGTGGAAGCTTGTGTAAGCCGAGCGGGGTGCGCACGAATCCCGGCGAGGGGTGCCAGGTCTGGCGAATAAAAGTACTGGACGAGGGCAGCTTCTTGGTTTTCCTGTTGGACTAGAGAGGTTCACAAATTGGACTCTGCAAGAGGCAGGGATGGGTGTGAGGGGACCTCTCTGCACGTTTCTCTGCAGCTTCCTGTGAGTCTATAATTATTGCAAAATAAATATTTTTTTTAATAGGGAGAGACAGATTTGAGAGCTGGAGCAACTGAATGCGGTGCATGAAACTCGACCGGCCGCTGGTTTTAAACACACCGGCCACAGCTAGGGAAAGAAATGCAGTGTGTCCACACGGGGTTGAAGTTCCGATACACAAAGATGTTTTTTTTCCGGTTTAAGTATGTCTCAGGCAGTATTTTCACATACTACCGATCCTAAAAAAAAAACTCTTCGTGTGTATTTGGAAGGCAAATAGAACTGGACGTCTGGACACTCCATTCCCAGGGGATCCAGTGAAAATGCAGACGGTTCTGCAGCCGGCCTGGCACGGCCTGGATGCTGCGCTCATGTCCAGCTTGCAGAGCGTCCTCGGACCAAACTTGGAGCAGCTTGGGGTGAAAGTGCTTACCGCCTTGTTTTGAGGCATCTCAGCGATTTTGCCACTGGAGGGACCGTCCTGTTCTTCAGTCCCCCGGGGCCAGGGGATCTTTCAGAAAGGCAAGGCCGCACGTCCAGGTTGGGGCCAGGGGACCTTTCAGAAAGGCAAGGCCGCACGTCCAGGTGGGAAGGGATGCATTTTAAGGGGACCAGGCGGTGCCATCCTCGTGCAGCCCACTAGGAGGGGGCGACAGGAAGTCTGAACCTGGCTCTGGGTGTGACTTTCTGGCCCCAGGCTGCCAGCCGCGCCCCACCCCCCACCTGCATTTCGTGGGTGGCATTTCCCCAAGGCGTGACTCCCTGTCTCTGCTCTCTGCCAAATTGTGAGCTGGAATGCGGAAAAATGAACGCCACCAGCGCGGGCCCCCAATCCCCTGAGCCCGGGTTAGGACAAAGACACATAAGAGCGCCTGGCCACCAGGCCCTGCAGGGCCCTGCCTGGCAGAGGGGTTCGGGGCCACAGGCATCTCCCCGCAGAGCGCACGCACCCCTCGCCTGGATCTGACCTTGGAAATGCGAGGTTGCAGGCTAATAATAAAGGCCTTTTCATCGAGGCTCAGAGTTCACCAGCCAATTAATCCGAGAGGTCTGGGCGCAACTGCGTTGCACCCAGGAAGGGGAACGTGACAGAGAAATTTGCAGACTTCCACTCTGCTTGGGTGGCTGGGTTGGTCGTCTTCCACCTCTCCCACCCTAAATCTGACCACATCCCTACCCCTTTGCATAAATATCCCCAGCACGTTTCACAACACCTTGCTTTGCAAAGCAGCTTTCATCTGGAAGGATATAAAAATGCTTCAGAAACCACAGCCTATTACTTTAGAGACAAAAAAGGAAAATCCCTGTAAGCAAGGCATTAAAGGGTCATTACTGTCTTTACGATGCCATATTGTTTGGTGGTGGAGTGAGGAAATACCGAACTCTGTCATACAGAAGGAATGAGGCCCTGCCCCTAGCCAGAGTGAACTATAAATTCAACACGGTAATAGGTGCAATTGTTGGGTAAGAGAGAAATCCCAACTGGAACACTGTAAAGGCATCTGAACGCTTCTTTTAGTATATATAGTGTGTATGTGCGCGTATTTGTGTATGTACATGCCTGTTGCCACTTACCCACCCGAACAGATATTTGGAAATAAGCCTGGTGTTGTTAATTGACCAAGCATGTTAAATGACCACGCATGAATGTCCTCCAAACAATATAGTGATAGGAACTGTCCCGTCTAGACCCAGCCAGGGAGGGAAACTAATTATCACTACCTAAGGATGTGTACACTTACGATTCGGGTTTGGATGGCAGGCAGGGATTGAGATAGATGTTTAGTTACAGCAAGACAGTTTCAGACTTCGGTAGTCAGATCTTACCATAATTAAGGTAATGACTGATTGAGTGTCTACCCTGTCCTGGGAATGGAATCCGTCACTTCCCATACTCAGTGTATCTGCTGATAGGGTCAGGCCCGTCGTGACTAATGTAGGATGATGAAATTTATTTTATAATTATAAGTATAAGCACAGTTATCAGAGCCCGGCTCCGGCCAGAGCCCAGCTGAGTCATCATCCTTCACAGACAGCCTTTAACAGACACCCTGTGTGCCATATTTCAGAGCCTGATTCTCTAGAGATGAAACATCCACTGGGACATCTTTTTAAAACAGCTCCAACGTGACTTGGTGGAGAAGAGCCCTCCTGACCCTACGTATGTGTTCAAGCCGGACATCATCTCTAGGGTGAAGCTGGTTTAGAAATGGCCTCTCTTGTAAGTGAAATGAAGTTCCCCTAGGACAGATGACAACCAGTCCCCAAGTTAGGGAGGTCTTGAATTCTACATGGGCTTAAAGGGACTAATTTGTCCTTAGTGAATTTGCCCCTGGGTGGTCAAATTCCCGGGTAACACAACATTGAGTTAAAATCAAAGTAAAATTAAACAAAACCTTAAGCCCCTCTCTCTGCAAATTGAAGTTTTAAAAATCTGCACACATACAAGGATACAAGCAAGGCAATTTATTCATGTGTCCGGAACTGACTTCCAAAAATAATGTTTCTAAACGTGTCTGTTTATTTAGAGGCTTTTCTTGAGTGATTGCAAAGAAAACCTGATAGGGGGATATTATCGTTGTCTTTGCTGGTAAACATTCATTAGAAAATTAGCGGGAGCTGAGTTCATCCCTCACGGGAGAGATACTTGAGAGTTCCTATTTCTGGCATCCTGGCAAGGTTTGTGGAAAATCTAAGGTACCTGTTGAAGGAATGCAGGTGAATAACTCTTCCCAAAAGGTAAACAAATGCGCTGGAAAGAACAATCCTTCTTCCAAAAGGGGAGTTAATGTTATGTACCCATTTGGTTGTCGTGTGATTGGATTTCTGGATTTGAACCTCAATGGTAACATTTTACCCGAAGAGCAATAGTAATGATTAATGAGTACGGGAGCAAGTTAAAAAGTAAAATGACTTACAAATAAGTTAATCGCGGACACTTCCCCATTCTGTTCTTTAGTGTGTGTTAATGAGCTTTCCTTTAATTAGATCTTCACAATCTCAACACTTGGGACCGCAAAGAAGTGGGCAGACACCCTTAACCAAGTAGCTACATCCTAGAATATACAAATCTGACTTTATCACTCGGAATGCATCTGGGTTAGGTGGTTTCTGCTCTTTTTATTTTTTTTTTTCTGGTGTGTTTTGAACTGGTCCCAGGAGGCTGTAAGTAACTCAAAGTGCAACATAGTAATGTGAAGTAAATTATAGCATATCAAGTCACATGATGTCTCCACACATAATAAATAACAAACGAGTTTCAACAGTCTCTATTTTTTGGGGAAAAAAAAGCTAATTTAGGTTGCCACCTTGTACCATATTTAAAAACACCACGAAGACATTAGAATAAAAAGAACTGAAATAAATATCAGAAGTATTAGAGTGAAATGGGCTAGGAAATGTAAAAACAATAAGACTAAAGGGAAAATAATACTGCCAGTTGTCCGATCCCTGGGTGGGCTTGGAAGGACTTTCTCTAAGCTGCACAGAGCTAGAACTGCAGGGGTAAGGATGCATTCGATCTGACTATTTAAAAATGTCAAGAGAGTTATTGGAATATAAACAAAACGACAGCCCTTTTATAGCAAGCAAGCACCGTGTGGGAAATGAATGGTCAAAGTCAGGAATGGTGAAAGGATGGTAATACATGAATTTTTTAAAAAATTAAAAAGGACAGCCAAAATAAGTAACAAAAATATGGATGTTAATAAATACATTTTAAAAATTTTAAAAGGACATAGCTATGGGTCATTCGCACAGAGAGAAAATTTGTTTATAATAAACAGTAATCGAAGAAATGCAACTAAAAAAATGTGGCAGCTCATTGTTTTGTTTAGTTTTCTTTTCTTTTCTTTTCTTTTTTTTTTTTTGGTGGAAATGTCCATTAGTACAAAGCCCTGTGGTGTGAACAATGATCCTATGTTTTGGTCCACTCATTCTATAGCTAGGAATTTATGTTTCAAAATAGAGACACTTTCAGCATCTAAAATTAGGAGACCATGTACATTTATACTGGTTTGTTTACGTGAAGAAATCTTCAAACTCTTCCTAAATGGTGCACAATATGGAAAAATTATAGTTAGATTTTAAGAAATACAGGCAGCAGTCCGTATTGTATAGTATATTCCAATCTTAATGATATAAAAGATGACCCAAAAATGGCAGGAAAATGTCAAAAAATGTTGCATCTGGATTATGAAAATCTTCATTTTTAATTTTATTCTCCTTTTCTCTGCGGGCATATATCATTTTACTGTAATGATGACACAGACCTCAGAACACACAATAAATGATTTCATAAGAGAGAAAAATCGGGAGACTTGGAAACCAGCTTTTACAAAACGATGGATTGGGTTACAGCTCTTGTAAACCGTGCTGGAAAGTGGCTATTCTGTCATTTATCTCACTTTCTAGGAGAAAGGTAAGAAAACATTTATTGCATCTTATCCCCGAGCCCAATTGTTTTGCGGCTGCTGCGTTAGTCAGTCATCAATACTTTTCAGTATTAGGGTATTGATGACTCATAAGAAGGAAACTTGAATACTCCCGTAGGACCCAAGGAAGATGTGAGGGAAGAAAAAACGCATCCCCTGACCTTGGAGAGAAACGTCTGCTACTGGAAATCTTCCCTCGAGGATGACTCAGCACCAGGTCATCCCACCAAAGTGAGCACTGGAACCTGAGAAGGGAAGTTAAAGTTTTTCTGGGAGAACGGGTGTGAGACAGGATCCTAAAGTTCTGGAAAGTAAGATTTGTCCTGAGAGGGGACAGAGGCAAGATTTTGAAATCGTTTGGTGTTGGAGAGGAAAGAAAGAGATTGAGAAATGCATTGCGTTGGGGTCTGGAAGGCATGCATGAGGCTCATGACTTTTCAAACAGTTGGAGAGAACAGCGCTTACCCAGTAGATGTCATGCAGACAACTGCATAGTGATTTAAGTTTAAAAATAAATGTATGTAACCTGGAATTCTTCTTGGCTCCTTACGCCAAAATAAACTCTCAATGTGTCAAAATGTATGCTTAAAAATTTGTACCCCTGTAATATGCTGAAATAAAAAAAATTTAAGAAAAAGAGTCGAGAAAGATGTGTTACTAATGAGAAAAAAAATAGGACCATGAAATATTAGATAAATATATGGACTTTTCAAATATAATAATAAATCTATTTATGGTATAATATTACATAATTATAACATGATTATAAATAACAAATATGTTTTCTATAAAGTTTATATGAAGTAACATAAGTTTAGAAAAAGAAGGTTTTTCTAAGAAACCATTTTTTCAAAACAGCACATTTGTGTTTATATAGCTTAGGGAAAAAATACATATATATGTAGACATATATAGAAACATATATGCAAATATGTATATACATACACATATATAAAGAGAAATACATATATGTATATGTATGCAAAACTAAATATATATCAGCCCACGTATACACGTTTGCATTAACGCATATTTGTGTGTGCTTGTGTATATATGTTTGTGTATATGTGTGCATACACATTCAAAGTATGCATAATTTTAAAGTACAGAAGCTAATTTAGAAGGCAAATGTGAACATGGGAAATATCTTTGCCATCCCCCGCCATCCCATAACGATTACATTCACGGACCCCTTGATCTGAGGCACTTGGACCTCGGCACCTCCTCAGCACAGGTCAGTCCAGGGCAGAGCGCGGTCCGGGCGCACCTGCGGAATACGCTCAGCCCCTTCCCGGGTACAGGACACGCAGATTAGCCCAGGGGAGGGCTGCCGCGTCGCACCTGCACGATGAGCCCCGCAGACAGCATCCCGCCTGGCCTCGACTTCTGGGCATCCGGAGCTGCTGGCTTTACAGGCCAGAGTACCAACAGGTGCGACCTATATGAAGAATAGTTAGGAAGTGGCTACACGAGGCTCACTCTGACTTTGTCTTACGATATGCACTCAAGTGCAAGAACGTGCTGGAGGAGGACCTTGCTCCATGCAAAGTCGGTGACATCACAAAAGGCCGGAGGCAGGCTGGGTCCCCCGAGGGGATAGGAGGGGGCTGGCGGAGGTCCACCCTGTGCCAGGCACGCACGGAGGCGGCATTTGCATAAAACAGAAGAGAAGACAGATAACCCCTGTGTCACGGGGCTCAGGTTCTAGTGATAGAGGACGGGCGATGAGCAAGAAATAAGTGAATTAAACAGCAGTTTAGAAGATGCGAAGTATTAGCCAGGCGTGGTGACACGCGCCTGCAGTCCCAGCTACTGGGGAGGCTGAGGCAGGAGGATCGGTTGAGCCCAGGAGTTGGAGGTTGCAGTGAGCTATGACAACACTGCACTCTAGCCTGGGTGACAGAGCGAGACCCTGTCTCAAAAATAAATAACTAAATAAACAGAAAAATAAATCAATGTATGCCCTTAGCATAGGCTATTATGTAGCCATTTTTAAAAATCCAGGACAATTTCTGTATGTATATTTGTGAAATCATCTCAACGTTTTATTGAAAAGGAACAGCCCATATCATAGGATTGATTTTCATTTATTAATATTTTATTGCGAGTGTATTTATTTGCATCATAGGATTAATTTGCATGCATTTTATCACAAATGTATTTATTTGCATCGTAGGATTTCTTTGCATTTATTTTGTCTGCTTGGGATTTTATTTTTATAAAAGCATATAGGATTCTGTAGTCATAGGAAATTCTCAATGGATCTCCCAAACAGAGTTTTCTTATAAAGCGCAGAAAAATCAGGGCAGAGGGTTCAACAGGGCAGATGGAACTTACGCTTTTTTATCTCACTCTCTCATCTTTTCAGTTTGAGTTTCCTACTGGGAAATCTTATTCTGGAGTAGTATTTGAAACAGATGAATTGTGTTAACTGCCAAGCTAGTGCCGGTCCCGTGCTGGATGCCTGAGACCCACTTCCCACCTGTCTCCAAGACATTCTGAGGATGATAAAACAAGGTAGGGCTCAGCAGACTGAAGACACGGTAGAAATGCCACCGCCACCAGAAACATGTCTGCAAGGGCATCCTCTCCTGACGAGTGCTATTTTTCCATGCGGAGAGAGGGCATCAGTGTTACTATCGCCGCGCAAAGCTGACAGCATGTCATGATAGAAAAATGAACAGTGCAAAGTAGATCTAGACACACATTTCAGATTTGTGTGTGCTGTTCCTACAGTTCTGTCTGTATTGATGAAGACGATGAAAGCAAAATAAACAAAATGAAGATACTGTAGAAAAAAAAAAATGTGCATTCCACAGCAGGCAAAGTTAAACATCTCTCTCCTATGTTAACTTTCTGTAGCTTCTTGGGTATAATTAGACCAGCCCACATGGTACTAAAAATTACAGGCTGTGAATAACGCACGCCACTAGTGACTGTTTATTTATTGTTGAATTTATAGGAACAGTTCTCATTGCAAGATGCCTCAAGATAGGTATGGGAAAGGAATGTCAAAAACTCGGACACAAATAAACCACCCTGCCGACCTCTAAGGGAAATTCTTGACTGGTTTTAAAGATAATGCCCTGCTCTGTGCTTGGAAGATAATCCCAAGAAGATATCTAACCTTTTGTTTTCACCTTGGTTTGCATCTGGAGCTGGGGGAGGAAAGATAAAGTTGGAGGAAACTTCAGATTCTCTGGGATTTTGTCAGTTTGTAAGCGGGCAACGTTTGTATAGTAGAAGCTGAGGGGTATGTGTCTTTGTGAGAACTGTAATGAAGTATTTCTGGAATCCTCTGTCGGGTGTGTAGTGAAGTTCTCTGCCCCCCAACCAAGGCATTTGAACTAGGAGGAAAAGAATAACACTTCCAAACAGAGGCTTTTGTTTTGAGAGCCTGTGTGAGCGGTATGGCAAGAGAATAAAATAGTATCCCGAAACAGAAGGCCGGAGGAGAACTGGGTGGGTCTCCTTGGCATAGCTGCCTTGGACAATCTTTCTAATTCAGCAACATTTTCTGAGAAGCTCCGAGATCAAAGGTAGGGGTGGGTCCGAGGGTCCAACGGCTAGATTACAAAGAAAAGCTCAATTCCCAGTGTGGGTATCGTTACAACAACGGTGTTGACCCTGTTGGAGGAAGTCACAGAACATTCCCATATGTGCTAACTGAGGAGTCATTGTTAGAAGCCAGACTTGGTAGCACTGTGTTCTCTAAGACGTATGTGGGATTTGGAGATCATGCTGCATCTTTGAGGATGTTTCTGTGCCTAAAATGATACTGTACTCCAGGGGTGCAGAGTATTCTTGGGAAGAAGATGTAGCAATGAAAAAGCTACACAGTTTCTGTTTAGTGGTTTTTTCTGTTTGTTTGTTTTCTTTTTGTCTGTTTTGAAAGTTGCACAAGTCAAGGCTGCACATGGTAATTAGAAAAATCAGTATCAGCGAATGACTCAGTATCGACACCAGCGGATGACCTCGCAGCACAAAAAGCATGATTCAGAACAGTCTTACGTGATAAAGATACAGTCCTAAGTAAAGACAGATAATTCTATATCCACAGTGTGCCCTAAAACAGTCCATCTGAGATCTTAGAGGAACAAAAAGAGATTCCAAACATGCCCAGCGAGCAAGAATGCTCTCAGATATAGACAGAGATAACCTGTGCCTACACCTGACATCAGGTATGGAAATATAATAACACCCAGACCAGAAAGTATTCAGCATGTGTAGAGCTGGTACCAACCATGGCAATGACTGGTAAAGGATGGTTTTACATAATAAACAGGAACATTTTATACAAAGGGAGTGCTTGGTGTCCTTTGTTTTGGGTTTTGCTGAATTGCTTCATGCCGGGCAAGAAGAAAGATGAAGCAAGCTTTGCAGATAAGCTCGCGGGTAGATGCTAAAAGCAAGAGACCTTCACGGGGCAGGGACATTCTGCGGTATGAAGTCCCTGACAAACACAGAACTACAGCAAGTTTAGGCATGAACTGAACCTGCTGTCTATAGATACGTAGAACTGATGTTTACTAAACAGTGTAGAGTCGAGCTTTAGCTATGACAAGTCAAGGTGCCTCTGGGCTGTCCAGAGAATGTGGAAAGAAACTGAGATTTCCAAAATATCCCCCCACCAAAGGGCCATTCAGTGAGCTCAGATGCACAGATGTAGTCTGGGACCGATTTGTCAGAGCATCCAGCCTTCTGTGAGCTGAGAAAAGGCATTTTATTTATTTTTTTAAATATAAGTATAATTTTATTATTGGGTCTGTTATAGATGTGAATGTAATATACATTTTTTCAGAATATTATGGGGGTACAAATGTTTTGGTTACATAAATTACTTTTGTACTATTCGAGTCAAAGTTATAAGTGTGCCCATCCCCCAGGTAGTGTGCATTGTACCTGTTAGGTGTGAATTTACCCATCCCCTCCTCCCCCTCCCACCTGCTGGATTTCCAATGAATGTTACTTCCATTTGTGCACATAAGTATTGATCGATTAGTTCCAATTTCATGGTGAGTCCATGTGGTGCTTGTGGTACTTCACTTAGTAGAATGGGCTCCAGCTCTACCCAGGATAATACAAGAGGTGCTAGTTGACCATTGTTTTTCATGGCTGAGTAGTGCTCCAAAGTTGGCAATGTTCAGGAGTGTGAAGGCCCCTTTGGTATTGGTTGAGGTCCATGCATATGGGTCATAACCATTTCCGACCTTCACCCCAAATGACCTCCCAACTGTGACCTTGGCAGCAATATTTCCTGTCCTTGAAGGAGACAAAGATGTCAAAGAACAAGTGATATGGAAGCTTCTCACCTTCCTCACTTCTGTATATACTTCCGTGATTAGAAATTGCTTTATTGAAACAACCAGTTAATATATTTTTTTTTTAAATTAAGCCTTGTATCAGTGATTATTGTTGTTGGGAAAATGCACATCCCTTACATGAATACTTACACGAATCCTACCAATTTTCTAGCTCTCAAAGTTTTTTTCTAGAATTGTGTCTGCAGCCAACCACAGGACACAGATGCGGACTACAAAGAGAGTACCTCTCCTGTATTAGTTAAAATTGTTCATAAAAAATGGAGGTGGTGGTGTTTTCCCCACGGTGGAGAGTTTGTTATTCTGAGCCCCTCTGGCATGTGCCGAAATGCTCAGGGGCTCAGCCTAGCTCTACCGGGCCAGAGGGGGCTGTTCTTTCCAAAAAGCCTGGTCGCGTCTTTCTTCCACTGCTGGCCACATGTGCTTGTGAAAATTAAAATAAAGGTTGCTGAAGATAGAATCAAGCCAAGGGCTGGGCAGAATAATTTGGCAAAGAAACTGGAATTCTTCCCATCATCATGACGGATGGGCACTAAATAGTACAAACTGGTTTACCTACCTTTTTGCTTACCGAGGTCCCTCTCCTGTAGAGTGGGATCAAGTCCTACTTTGTAATGCAAATGAGGAAGTGGCCAGATGTTGAGCCCTTCCTTGTAGGACTCCGACGCCTGCCACAAGTGAGACCGAGGCTTGCCAACGTGCTTGGCACAGATCTTTGGGGGAAAAGCGTGTTTAGAAAGAGATCCACTGGAAGGCGAGTGCAGACATATGTAAATATTTTTCTACGAGAAAGGGGATAAGGCAGTCATTTTTGCTGCCAAGGGAGAACCCAACATTATTTTTAGAGCTGTAGATTTTGCAAGAAGATGCGGATTCCGTAACAATCTATCTATCATGCTAGAGACCATGAACCAACATGTTTTAAAAAACTTGCCTCAAGCTTGTCTTTTTTGCCCAGGAGAGAGACTGCATTGAGGGGAGCTAAGATTACATGTGCATGGAAAATAGTACAGTCCTAGACATACAATGCCAAACTCACGGTGGGGGAAAAAAAAAGCAATGCTGTGTTTGTATAATTTTAAGTTGTAAAAGCTCTATAAATAGAAGGAGTTTTTACCTATTTTTTCCTGGCACATATTTAGGTGACGTTGTGTTACTTGCATTTGCAAGATGTGCTTAGATAAATCCACTAGTGCAAACACTGGACTCAATACCTCTAAGTGCCTCTAAAGCTCATTTCTA